>JAJIYU010001425.1:0-35921 GCA_030144865.1 Tinospora cordifolia | reverse complement strand
TGCTCAAATCGTCTCCTTCATCCTCTGTGACGCACTCACCGTCCAAAAGCCCTCACTGCTCAAACCGTCTTCTTCATCCTCTGTGACGCACTCACCATCCGACACCGTCTTCTTCATCCTCCACACCGTCTTCTTCATCGTCTTTGTCACACACTCACTGCTCACTGTCATCTACTCAGTTCAAACCGTGTCGATCTGGCATACCTCTCAGCTTAGCTATAGGTATTTTGTGTTCAAACCGCGATCATTCTTGCACGAATACGGTGGACTGCTATCGTTCTTGCACAAATCTTTGGCCGTCAACGACACTCTGCTGTTGCTCATCTTGCAAGAGCGTCAAAAATTAGTACAGGTTTTTCTTTGAATAATGAGCATTTGAATAATTATTCTTTAAATTATATGAAGTAAACTAGCTTTGGTAGCTGAGTTCATCAATTTCATTTAATGAGTTCAAACAGTTAGAGCTATTTTCCATGTAGCTAATTGGTATTGTATTGTAAAACATCTGCTTTTTTTTTCTCTTTTTTCCAAAGAATTTTTGCATCCAGATTATATATTCATACTACTTTTTGATGACACTGTAATTGATGCTTTTTATATTGATTTGTGCAGAAGATATAATTTTTTTTGTGGAGAACTCTTGTCCTATCAATATAATATAAGGCTGAGAGGAATGCTTTCTTTCTCTACTACTATGGCTCGATCATTATCTAATACTCTGCTGAAGGGCATTGTTGATGTACCTGCTATTCATTCCTTGAGAACGATGGTAGTATTATGGATTTTGATTCATCCTTTTTAATCTTTGTTGCAATGTGGATCGGACCTTTAGGAAGAGCCTGCTCCTTTAGTTGAGCAAGACATTTGAGAAATATCTATAATGTCAATGCTTGGTAGCTAGTCTTCCACATGTCTGTTTAGATGAGATACTTCATTTGCTTTCCAGTTCAATTGTATGGAGACAAGTCCCCCCCATGGGCAACTAATTCTCACAGTTTACTCATATTTCGTGCATTCAGTATATCCTAAACTGAACTAGTCATTGTAAATCTGTTTTTAATGCTTAATTTATGTTTTAAAAAAACACATTTTAATAACATTGTAAACATTTTTTTAGTATTGACACAGAAGTACATGGAATCACATATAAGATTTAAGGTTATAGTTTAAAAAAATGAGGGATTTGTGAAAGAAATCGACACATGGATGGTTACGGAGTTGTAAAGTTATGAAAATTACTTATGTCACCATCCCAACATGAGACTACTTTCTGTTTTTTTTCTGAAATTTCATACGCTAAAGATGCACCTATTATGCTTGAATGATGCTCAATCCTGTGTTTCAATTAAAATTATAAATCTTAGATTGCTTCATGAGGAGAAGATGGAAAGCTATCTATCCATGACAAGTTCCTACTTGCCAATATGCCAACTCTGGTAGTGTTTAGAGAAACATGAATTATCTATCTTCAATTTCATTGAGTTTGCAAAATGACTTTGTTTTAGTAAGCATATATTGTGAGCTTATAGATTTCATATCCTTACTATAAGTGTACAGTGAGACAATTGGTCTGATGGATGAAGATGGAAAGCCATATCAGTTCAAGTTGCTTGCAGAGGATGTAATTGTGTGGTTTGATGAGAATGGGTGCAGGAATATGCGGAACTTGAAGTTTAGAGGGATGGTTCAAGTTTAACATTATGGAATTTTTAAGTGTGGACAACTTTGACTTATAAAACAAAGTACAAGAAAGGAAAGACAGGAAGTAGGTGCCTCAAAATAAATACAGCCACATGGCTGTAGAGCCGTTGAACTGAATTATCACAAAATGTTTGCTCCAAATAATAGAGATTTGAAATTTTAAAAATTTGAAATCAAATTTTCTGGAAAATTTTTTCATTATCTTGTATTATTGTCTTGAGGTTTTTATGACGGAGTTAGCTTAGTTGTAAACTTCACAATTCTGGCATTTTTGTTTGTAATCTCTTTGTGATTTATGTTGGCTACAGATGTTCCTTTGAGTGCGAGAAACATTTTGGAAGACATTAAGCTGAAGAATGCAGTAAAATCCTTCAGGTAATTCATCTGTGTTTCTTCTGTGAACCATTTGTTTTTTCACGTTGTTTTGCATACCTTTCTAAGAGTAAGGTAACTGTTTTTTGGTAGCTGCTGGCCAACATTTCCACAAATATTTATCAAAGGGGAGTTCATTGGAGGATCAGATATTATTCTCAACATGCACCAGGTACATTATTTATCAAGTAGTTTTGTTTATGATCTTTGCTTTGTTCTAATTCAGTAAGTTTTTCTACAGACTGGAGAACTGAAGGAGAAGCTCAAGGGTATTGCATCTGAAGCCAACGAGGAAAAATCGGGATAAAAATACTCTGCTGCATTTTTGGAAGTTCTTATCTGTCTTCTACCTTTTTTTAGTGTGTTTCTTTTATATGAAAGAATGGGAATCAGAATGATGACCTTTATGTTCTATGAATAAAAAAGTTTGAGCATGCTAATTGGTCAGAGAATAATTCTGCAGAATTCATTTGATTATTTTTCTTTGTTACCTATCTACTTGTTCTCTGTTGTTGCTTGTGAGATATTGCAGTTACACTTTTAGACAAAGAGAAGAGAAGAAACAGCAAAGTTAGTTTCATTCATAAACAAGCATACTGTCCCTTGTTAAACAGAATCACTTGAGACTTCCAAATGTTCAATTGAAGGAACTAAGAATCATACAAGTAGGATCTTTTAAGTTTGAGCTTTGGTATTGGCATAATCTTCTCTGTGAGAGGTGGGTCAGAATAATTTCCAGTGACTATTTGTGACGAGACATATTGATTCGCAGCCTCAGTGTAGTGTATTCCATCCCAGCTTAGATACTTGCTGCTATCATCACACCCTTTGGCTGTCACCATACACCCTTTGGCTGTATTCAGTATGATTTTTCCTTTTACTATGTAATGCCGCCCCTTCAAGGGGTGGCAATGTATTAAAAGACATTTAACACAGGCCGCCCCTTGGAGGGGCGGCAATTGCTTTAAAAAACACTGTCACCCCTTTAAGGGGTGGCAAATGCATGAAAAAAATTATAAAAAAAATTGAGTAATGCCGCCCCTTTAAGTTTGAGCTTTGTTGAAAGAACTAAGAATCATACAAGTAGGATCTTTTAAGTTTGAGCTTTGGTATTGGCATAATCTTCTCTGTGAGAGGTGGGTCAGAATAATTTCCAGTGACTATTTGTGACGAGACATATTGATTCGCAGCCTCAGTGTAGTGTATTCCATCCCAGCTTAGATACTTGCTGCTATCATCACACCCTTTGGCTGTCACCATACACCCTTTGGCTGTATTCAGTATGATTTTTCCTTTTACTATGTAATGCCGCCCCTTCAAGGGGTGGCAATGTATTAAAAGACATTTAACACAGGCCGCCCCTTGGAGGGGCGGCAATTGCTTTAAAAAACACTGTCACCCCTTTAAGGGGTGGCAAATGCATGAAAAAAATTATAAAAAAAATTGAGTAATGCCGCCCCTTTAAGTTTGAGCTTTGTTGAAAGAACTAAGAATCATACAAGTAGGATCTTTTAAGTTTGAGCTTTGGTATTGGCATAATCTTCTCTGTGAGAGGTGGGTCAGAATAATTTCCAGTGACTATTTGTGACGAGACATATTGATTCGCAGCCTCAGTGTAGTGTATTCCATCCCAGCTTAGATACTTGCTGCTATCATCACATCCTTTGGCTGTCACCATACACCCTTTGGCTGTATTTAGTATGATTTTTCCTTTTACTATGTAATGCCGCCCCTTCAAGGGGCGGCAATGTATTAAAAAACATTTAACACAGTGCCGCCCCTTGGAGGGGCGGCAATTGCTTTAAAAAACACTGTCACCCCTTTAAGGGGTGGCAAATACATGACAAAAATTAAAAAAAAAAATTGAGTAATGCCGCCCCTTTAAGGGGCGGCATGCGTTAATTTTAAACAAAAAAAACACCATGCATAGCTTCTTGCCACCTAGGCGCTAACATGGCGCCTAGGTGTCAAGAACATGCCTAAATGAGGATATTTTTTTATCAGGTACCTAAAAAGAGATATAAAAATTTAATCAAAGCCTAATTAGGTCTTTTTTCCTAGGATAAGTCACCCTCACCTTGCCTCATGGCAAATTCTTTTTTTTTTTTTTGAAGGCTGTGGTGTCCTTCAATTTAAAATCTGATTAGTTCGTGAGATCCCCACCCACCTGCCCACCCACAAGGCTAAGGCTTGGAACATCTAAGGTGTAAGATAGATTTTACTCATCACAAGGAATTTGAAAAAGTTTAAAGGAAACAGTTAGAAATCGGACAAACAACCTACATGTGGTCACAACTCCTTTCCCTAGTCACCCCTGCAATACCTACTGGTTCTCATCATCTTATGGCAACATTACTTTGAAAGCAAAGTTAAAGAATTAGAAAATTTTGAGCTTATGAACCATTCAAAAAACAACCAAATAGGTTCAACTAAAATACACAAAGTACATTATTCAAAAAATGAAAGCATGCAATACATGCTGTCAGGACCCCTTGCCAACCTCATGCATTACATGTCGACACCTCGTGCTTCCAATTCAACATCTCATGCTCCAATTTGACACGTGATGCTCCAATTTGACACCCCGTGCTTCGTGTGTCAACACATCTTATTGCAAGGTGCCATGTCATGCTTTCTATTGAGCCAAAGAATGACACATGGTGATGATGTATGAAGCTCTGAGGTACCAACTTGCCATACATAACTACCATAATTTTTTTCCATTTTTCATATTAATTACCAAATAATCTCCATATTTAATTTACTAAAATTGTGTCAAATAATAATTTATTTCAATTTTTTTCAAAGAAACTGAATAATAATTTATTTCATCAAAAAGCCACGTATTCGATTTTCGCACACACAATCTTGGTACATCAAGGTTACAAAAATCAAGGCCGTTACAATTTTCCCCCTTAAATAAAATTCGTCCTCCACATTCTTTATGTTACATAAAATCAAACAATTATTTTTTCATGTATTACTCTCATTCCCAAGTGTATTACTCATCGTCATGTAGTTGCCATCTAACCTTATTGGATTTGTTTATTTCTTAATTTCTTCACAATTGGATCTATGAGTACTACTGGTATCTCCTTGAGTAAACCATCCAGCATGAATTCTATCTCCCTCTAATCTCTAAAACACACACTTGGAGCATGTTCTCCAAAATCTAAATTAGTCTCTCAGACTATCCATCTGATTGTGGCTGAAAAGTTGAACTAAGCTTCACCCTAATCCCCAATTATTTTTGTAAACTCTGCCAAAATCAGGACGTGAACCTTATATCTCTATTAGAAGCTAGGTACATTGGGACACCATGTAATCTAACTATTTCTCAGATATATATAATCAGTTCAATCGATTAATTGTATCTCTATTATGCACTCGGAGAAAATGTGTAGACTTAATCAATTTATCCACAATGACCCATATTGCATTATGTCTCTATTAGGTCTTAGGTAGTCTCATAAAAATCCATCATAAATTGCTCTCATTTCCACATTGGAATCAACAGTGGTTGCAACAGTCCACCTGGTGGTCTCTAATGCTTACTCTTAACCTACTAGCATATATTGTGTTGTTGAACATACAATGTTATACCGCACATAATCTCATAGTCTGACTTTAAATCAAAGTGCACCATTAATACTCAATGCCACTCCATTTGAGAAGGGTCATTTGCCCAAGCCCTAAACAAGGTATAGTCAACATCTAAAGGTTGTCCCTTTGTGATCTCCTATATCAATACTGGTTGGGCACTCTCATCTAATCATATATCATAACATCTGTAGATGCATCATAGATACTCATCATAGTCGCAACTCACCATATAAGTAATGCCTCAATATCTTCAATGCAAAGACCACTAAAACAATTTGAAGTCATATATAGGATAATTCTTTTCATATATGTTGAGTTTGTCTGGAGGCATATGCCACAACCCGATTATTTAGCATTAACAAAAACCAAGGCTTAAACGAGATATGTTGGTGTAGATCACCTTTTCTTGGCCTAGTTCTAGCATCAGTAGCACCGGTGCACATGTCAATCTCTTATGCCCTTTGTAGGCATCCTCGTAGCATTGTCCCAACTTAATGGTATATCCTTCTAGATTAGTCTTGTCACTGGTGCAACAATATAGGAAAAATTCTGCGCAAACCTAGAAAACTACAAATCTCCTTCGTCATTATGGTGGGTTTTGACCAATTAAAGATTGTCTCGACCTTAGGTGAATCAACAAAAATACCATCACTTCCAACAATGTGACCTAATAATTTAATCTTAGACAAGAAGTAGTCACACTTGCTAAACTTTACATAAAACCGGTAATCCTATAGAGTTTGTAATGCTACCATCAAATGCTCAACATGCTCTTCTCGTAACCTTAAGTATATCAAGATATCATCTATGAATATGATCAAGAACTAAAGGGGTGTCTTCCAACTTAGGTCTAGAGGATTTACATCAGTGGATACTAAACCAACTATACACATCTTATCCTGAGTCACTAGTCTTCCCTAGGTACTAGGTCCTTCAGAAGCTCTTCTCTACAACTGAAAAAAAAGGTTGATATGGTATCTAAAATACAACCCTTGTAGCAAAATAATCTACAAATGCATGCCATACGGCTAGCCATCCATTCCCAACATGGCAGAAAACTGAAGGAACTCCAAAACCCTAAAATTCACAAGTCTCAAATTCTTTGAGTTTAAACACGTATTGCTCTCAAATCATATTCAAGTAATTTTGTTCCTCGATCTGTACTCAATATAATCCATGGGTTGGTTCTAAAGCCTCTAATTGATCTATGCCACTTATCTATCTCATGCCTAGAAAAATATAGTAGATCCAACATCTATCCAATCCAACCTCTCATGAAATTCATTTCCACCTTTTCTATTCTTCCTCCAAGGGTTTAGCACTCATAGGTGTCTCTCACACCAACAAGAGATGATCCCCTAGGCCATCCCCTAAGACTGCCCTGTCGTGGTAGCATCATGGTTTGCAATTTCACATCAAATAATTTATTACCATAAAGTCTCAAGTTGGTCTCCCTACTCGGTAGCTACCGAATCCTACAAAAGACACACAAAAACAAATTTTCTAATAAGACCTTTATCTTGAGGCTTTTAATTTCCTAGGTTTGTCGATCATTAATCCTCAAATTTGAACCTAGGATTTGATCCCAAACTCGATCCTAAAAATTGAACCTCGTATTTTACCTTTAGATTTGATCCTCAAATCTCTACTTAGGCTCTAATCCTAAAATTAACCATTGAATTTGAAACCGAAGGAGCCTACTTGTTAGTTCTCAAGTTTGGACTTGAAGCTAGAACTTAGATTCTAAACCTCCAATCTAGAACCTATTAATTAGGGCTCTACTTCACTTCTGTTGTGCCACTCTGATAACAGTTTAGAAGTTGATTCAAATTCCTACACTAACCTAGGCTATAATCTTCCAATCTGAAACCTAGGCTCTAGCACTAGCTACAGGGACAACTCTCTTTCCTCTTTATCAGATCGTCCTTCTTCTAGGTAGCATTTCGATCTGTAATATCGATCTTTATTCTCCCAAAATTTTAAGCAAACCATATTCCTAGGGTTAGATAAGTTTATGCTAAAGTTCCTTTCTAGAGGCTTTTAAATTCATAATCCCAGCTCTTTTGTTTTGCCAGAATTTCAGATTTGGGATGAAATCTTTAAGGCTTTTGGCTCACCAGCTCATGTACAAAATTAGGATATGCACGAAAACCGAGCTCTAATACCACTTTTGTCTAGACCCCTTGCCAACCTCATGCTTTACATGTTGTCATCTTATGCTACAATTTGACACCTCATGCTTTACATGTTGAAACCTCGTTCTTCCATTTAACATTGTGCTTCCATTTGACACCTCGTGCTTCCAACCAATCTACACTTGGTGCGTCCATTTGACACCTCTCGCTCCATGTGTCAAACATCTTATTACAAGGTGTCACGTCATGATTTCTAATGCGCCAAGGGATGACAAATGGCAAATGTGTCAAGCTCTAAGATACCCACTTGTCATGCATCCCTGCCATCATTTTTTTCTATTTTTGCCCTACATTTTCTATATTAATTACCAAATCATCTCCACATTTAAGTTTACTAAAAATTGAGCCAAATAATAATTTACTTCATCAAAATGGCATGTATTCGATTTTCACACACATGATCTTGGTACATCAAGGTTACAAAAATCAAGGTCGTTACACGTGAATGATTGTATGCATCAATGCTAAAAAAAAGTTTTCCAATATCATTTTTTAGATGAAATTAAAACTTAAAAAAATACTAAAATTAAAAAAAAAAACTCTCCAATATCAGCCATAAGAAAAAGAAAAGTTCAAGCACCAGCCTTTGAAAAGAAGCAATATAAAAACTTACGGGTCTGCTCGACTGAGTCTACAGATTTCACAATAAAATTGAGGCAGATCTGGTGGCTCACCCTCCATGGCTTTCTCCGGAATAATGACACAGCTGAAGTGTTGCAACACACCACATTTTGGATCATTGCACTGAAAAATTAGAAACTAAGCATCAAAAATGAGGAACTTCTTCATGTCCTCTTTCATTACTTCTTTTTTCTTTTTCCCCTTTTGAGTGGGGACTGAAGAAGCACAACACGTAACTGGAACACTGAGTAAAACTAGAAAATCAATGAATATTGAGTTGCACATGGACTCTAGGATCACGAAGAAGGCAATTTGACAAATCAACATAACACTTGAAAAGTGCAAATTCTGCACCACAAGGACGTAGTTAGTAGGGAGCTATCCCACTCAATACCTCAATTATGCAGAGGAAAATCTTTCTCGCATGCTTAACTATGAGATCTGAAGCCTATTTTTGGAGTACAAGCAAAAAAGAAAAACCAGCTCGCTGGACTAGCAACTCACGGTTCATGAAAGAAAAAAAAAATGTGCTTTTTCACAATCATGCTGCCCTCCCCAGACTCATCACAGGCAATATGTCTATACCATAATATCTTCAGAACAAGAAATCTACATGGCAAGGTTTCAAAACAATGTTCTTCATTAACTGGCAAGCAATATGATATGGCAAATAAAATAATCAACAATCACCTGAATCATTTGCCCAGCAGGCAATGAATTTCCACATGGACAGCGAACCTTCATTGCCAATTGCAGCGAACCACCATTTTCCTCTTTGACTTTTGGGTTGACGTGTGAATCACCCTGCCTCGTTGATGCTATGTTACTCACTCCGTGAATCTGCATTTTCCTGCAAGAGAAATAAAAGTAAGAAAACTTGAAGGACAAGGACTATAAAGAAGCTAAAGAAGGAAGTACAAAAGCGTTCAATTAGAGTGCAAGCAAAATCTACATGACTGCACATGGTTGAAGTAGCAAATTTCCTGGACCATTATTTAAACAAAATGATTAGTCCAGAAGTCAAAATCTGCGTGTAAAGCTCCTCCAACAGAATTTTGATTTGCAATACCCTATCACATTATTAATTTATTATTTTTATTTTACCATACCTTTCACTCAGGTAGCATGCTAGTATGCCATATGAATTTTCTAAGACAAAAGATACTTATTAATTTAATATATTGGTTTCTCCTTCTTCAATGCATATAATACAACAGAAGTTTCTTTGTTTCTTCTTAAAACTCAAAAGAAAAGATACTTATTAACATACATGTAACCAGCAACTTAATTAAGAAGGACCTGAACCATTAAACAGACATTATACATCAACTTGCTAATTAGACATTTACATAACAGTTTGAGAGAAAGACAAGCCACCATCTATAAGAGATAGAAAAGAAAAATATGCAAACATTTAAATACAAAAGCCACCTATATGTCTCATCAATTATTTTTGCTATCCCCTCCCTCCCAATTGGATATTTCCTTCCGCGACATTCCACCTTTGCAACTGCATTATCATGAAAACATATCATTCAATCAGAATCATCCAAACTTTCAACATCTAAGACAAGAATAGGAAGAAATCCAAACATGTAAATATCCATTAATGCTCATTTTATAATATCAATTAAATGAATTGGCCATTTCAATTCATGAATTATGTATGAATTCCACAGAAAAGACTAAATAAATGAGCCAAAAAAAAGTGCTTTGTCAGCTGAAACAGAATAATCCACTTAAATGAGATAGAAATGCTAATTGTGAAAAACAATGCAAGAAGCTCAAAGGAGATGGCATGGTGGACTATCAACTATTAAGACCACAACATAAATTGAACACATGAAAAGGAATTAAGATATAATAGGCTTTGCCAATAAAAATGAGAATACTACAGTGGACATTGTGAATGTGACATTAAGTAGGAGATTCATGGTTCAAGATACAAAGAAAACAACTTTTGAGGCTTGACCAGAAGATCATTTCACCAATATGTTGCAAATGGAAAAAATAATGACACTTTAGTTTTGTGTCTAGCATTGCACCAAAGTACACATAACATAATATCAAAGAAAATGCTTTTTTTGAAAAGAGACTATCGTATTAATAATAATGAAAGAGCCTGCCGGACGAGCTATCTGGATAGGGAATAATATCAAAGAAAATGTAAAATTGAATACCAAGGACAACCATTATTATTAGAAAACAAGTCCAACGTAGGTTCCATAAGACAATAACTTTAATGAAGTGAAATTACAAAAACTAGATTTTCCAGCAGTTAATGTAGTTCCACATAGTTAGGAAAATGTTTAGGTGCCTTTGGAGGATTCTAGTCCTCCCTCAATCCCCTTGCCTTGAGCTTTAGCTTATCTTTTACCATGAAAATTCATAGTTCAAGCTTCAACCTTCTGCTTGGAGTAGTGCAACACCATTGGATCTCTTGAAGCAGCCAAGAGTAATGTAACAAACTGTGGAGCAGTAAAGAAAACTATGGACAGTAGATCCTTCATGCATCCCTTTTTTTTTTTTTTTTTATTGGAAACAGAAACTATTGATATATATTAATAATAAAATATTTGAGTACAAACGTCGGATGAGAAGTCCGACAGTACAAAGAACAAATTACAATGATTATAGGATGTTTCCCCCGTTACCCAAATATTCTGCAAAAGAATATCCCATAGAGAGATTAGAACTAGAGATCCACGAGGCGAACAAAATGTTAGATCTCTCCCATATCATATGAATTTCTCTCTTCTTGTCTTTAAACATTCTTGAATTTCTTTCCTCTAATATGGTGAACCAAATTGCTACCATAAGAACCCTCCAACAATACTTTAGTCTGGAAAGATCTTCACTGAATGTCCCTAGGCGTATTGCCGCTTCAGTTGGAAGTACTATACTTGTGTGCAGTTGCTTCCATTTTTGCCATATTGTGAGGGTCACGTTGCACTCCATGAATAGATGCTTTGAGTTATCCCCGTTCTCCCTGCATATGAGACAAATAGAGGGGCTTAGATTGTAGTTGGGAAGGCGTTTTTGCAAGTTTTCTCCTATTTTTATCTTGCCTAAACTCCATTACCATAGGAAGAGTTTCACTTTCAGAGGGACTTTTATGTTCCAAATAAAATCAAAAGGAGTTACAGTTGTTTCCATGTTCTCTTGCAAGATCTTTTCCATAAGGGATTTCACTGTAAACTGATTGTCTTTTCCCCCTTCCCACAAGGGTCTATCTTCACCACCAGCTTCATTCCATTGGAACTCTTTAAGATTATTTAGGAGCTGTCCTAGCTCCTCTATTCGATCCTCCCCAACATTTCCACCTATGTGCAAGTTTCATCCTTCTTGGCCCCTATCTCCATGTCATTAGGTATCTTGAATTGAGAAGTGGCTACCCCATTTCTCACAAGGGTCTATCTTCATGCATCCTATACAACACATTGTAGAGAAGGAAAATGACATAAATGGCATTCTCCTTTGAAGAAACTGCAACACGCTTGGCATAACAAGTAACCAACAAAAACTTTTGGCCTTGGTTGAGATTTTTGTCTTTGGTAAAATGAGTGCCAAAGATGGTGATAAAACGAAGACAGCTGGAGGCAGTTGCGTTGAGGCAGCGAACACTTTCAGATGAGGAAGAACACTAGAATCTCAGGCACAATCCGCTTGATTCCCCATACAGATGTTGTCATGCTAGGAAGGGGCAATGTGCGAGTCATGAGGCAGGTGGCAAAGGCCGTGCCCTTTAGAGTAGTGGTGACAATGGACTTGATGTACTAGACATAGAAAAGGCTTATGACACGGTGAATTGGACGTTCCTGGATTATGTCTTAAAAAAGAAGGGTTTTGGGGCAAAATGGTGGAGTTGGATTCAAGGCTTTGTGAGGTCAATTACATATTCCATATTAATAAATGGGAGACCTAGAGGTAAAATAGAAGTGTTAAGGGAATTAAGACAACAAGATCCATTGTTTCCTTTTTTATTCACATTAGTGGCGGATGTCTTAGGTAAAATGATGGACAAGGGAAGGCAGGTAAGAAGGATTAGGGGGTTCGCGGTCAAGAAGGAAAGGGTCAAAATATCACATTTGTAGTTTGCAGATTAGGATGGAGACGAAGGAAACATAGAGAATGCTTTTAAAATTGTGCAAAGCTTTTGTTGGATTTCAGGGATGAGAGTTAATATGGATAAATCATGCATTGTAGGGATATCTACTTCAGAAGAGTGGGTGAGAGGAATTTCTAATAGGATTGGTTGTGATATGGGCGAATGGCCATTAAAGTATTTGGAGATGAGTGTTGATGGTCAGCCAGAGACATCAGCCAGAGACACTTGCATTTTGGGCTCTGGTAGTCGCTAAGGTGGCTAAGAAGTCAGCAGGGTGGAAGCAAGCATTTCTTTTGAAAGGAGGGCATACTTAATTCAATAAAAGCAGTGTTAGAAGCCTTGCCGACGTATTTTTTGTTAGTTTTTAAAATTCCTAAGAGAAAAGCCAATAAGATTGAGGGATTAATGAGGAACTTTCTATAGGAAGGGATGAAAGAAGGGAATGAGATTCATTTAGTGGAATGGAAACAAGTGCGGTTAAGGAGGAGGCAAGAGGTCTAAGGATCGACAATTTGATAGAAAGAAATAAAGCATTGGCTGGAAAATAGTTGTGGAGATGTCCAAGGGAGCAAGATAAGTTGTGGAGCAGAGTAATCCGAAGCAGGCATGTGCTGAAGTCTAATGGAAGAGATGCGGAGGTAAAAAGGAATGCTACTTACAGGAGCCCTTCGAAATTCATTCACTCATTGCACCAATGGTATGAACCACTCATTAGATTGCGGCTTAGTAGTGGTGATGCAATTCGATTTTGAGAGGATGTGTGGTCGGGGAATGATGTCCTACCAGTTCTATTCTTGGGACTGTGCATGCTTTCAATAGATAAAAATTGTGTGATATCCTATTTTTCTGATTGAATTGAAGGTTTAGCATCTATCAAACGAGATTTTCAGTGGCCCGAGATGTGAAGAGGAAGAGATAGCTCTTCGAGCTTTGATTGGAGATTGTGTGTTGCAAGAAAGGCATGACAAAATTTTTTGGATTAAGTAGTCAAATGTGCAATTCTCCACAAAATATTTTTTTTCTCTCTTGATTGATGATCCAATGATGCAACCATGTGCATTACTGCAGGAGATGTGGAAGGCTCCAATTCCATCTAAAGTAAAGTTTTTTACATGAGTGTTGTTTAAATGGAAAGTTAATAAGGGAAAATTGATTTAAAAACGGTTACCAAGTCATTATATCTCTCCATCTTGTTGTCTTTTGTGTAAATAAAACAGTGAGGTGGTAGAGCATTTGTTTTTCTCGTGTCCTTTCTCAAATAAAGTGTGGACAAAATGGAAGAGGCACTTCCCAATATTCCCAAACTTGATGGAATTGGAAGTTCAATCTAGTTTTGGCCCATATTGGGAAGCGATCAATGCGAAACGGAGGTGCCATTGAATAGTAGCTAGTTTGGCGGTGTTGTGGTGTTTGTGGAAGGAAATGAATGCTAGACTTTTTGAGAACAAATGTTTGCCATCAAGTATAATCTAGGAAGAATCTCACTCTCTAGCTTGTTTTTGGATTAGTAATTGTTCATTATCAATGAGTTATTCATTGACAAAGTGGTTAAGAGGGTGAGAAAATGTAATTTAGCGCCCATCAGGCTAGGAGGGAGGGTGGAGAGGGGGTGTAATATTTCTGTAAGGGTGTTTTCAATTATATATATCAATGAAAGGTAGTGTTTCTTTTAAAAAAAACAGACTTGATGTGGATAGAAAAAGGTGTAGGGTACATAGCCATGTGGATGAAGATAGGGACAAAATGATGAAGTCGGTGGACCCGCAGGAGGCCAAGGGGACAAATACTTGATCCAAGCCACGAACGGTTTTCCTTACAAGGAATGGGAGCCAATGGACCCACAAGCCCAAGGGTCTTTGTATCAAAAATGAGGATAATGTCCTGGAATGTTAGGGGTTGTGACTCCTATGTTAAGCGACACATCATTAGGAAGACCTTGACTATAACTCGACCGCACATTGTTGCCCTGCAAGGAAGAAAAAAAAACATATTTCCCTTGATCTCTTATGGCTCAAATTTTGTGCAAATGTTTCACAAAGTGGGTCACCCTCCCAACAGTGAGCACAACCAAGGGGTATCGTAATTGTTTGCGATGAGAGGTTCATGGATTTCTTTCCAACCTCTTTCACTATTTCCATCAAGATTAGGGGAGAAGGGAAGAAACTCATGTGGTTTACTGCTGCTTATGGTCCTTGAACGGATGAGGAGAGAATTGGTTTTTGGGATGAACTTTCTACCCTTATAGTGCTTCTGGCAAGGTCCTTGGTGCATGGTGGGAACTTAGATGCAGACTACATTGCCCATTGCAAACTAGTTCAATGAGACAATTGATAGTCTCATCAATGAGTTGCAGCTTAAAGAAATGGACGTCACCAAATCGAGGAACATGTGGGTTAGCAATAAAGATTAGCTGGCCATGTGAAGGTTAGACAAATTTCTAATCTAATCTTTAGGAAGAGCTTTTTCTGAGTGCTAAGCAATCAACTATGTAGCGCCTCACTTCAAACCATTGGTTAGTGATGCTTGTTGACACTCAAATTCTCCCACCCCCTTCAGGTTTGAACATTCTCTGATCTCTCGACTAGATTTTAAAATGAACGTTGTAGATTGGTGGAAGGCCTCTAATCCCAAAGAATGGCTTGGTTATGCCTTTATGCAAAAACTCAAGTACCCAAAACAAGAGTTGAAAGATTGGAAGCAAACACTTTAGAGTTGAAAACAAGGCCAAGAGATAAGAACTATTCAAAGAGTTGGACACCATAGACTCTTCCCTTGCTGCAAATGGTCTCTTCCAAGAGACAAAGGAGGAAAGACTTAAGGTGCTACAAGAAATTCACATCGTAGATAAAAGAACGGAAAGAGGGGCTAGACAAAAAGCTAGAATTAAATGGGCAAAAAGGGGATACTAATACAAAATGTTTTCACAAAATTATTTCCATTAGAAGTGCGAAGGCATATATTTCAAAGCTGGAAATAGCTGAAAGATCGGTGATAGAGAATATAGATGACATCTAACAGTGCATAATCCACTACTACTCTCAGTTATATATGGATGTGAACAAGCCTAACTATGGCATTAACAACATTGATTGGAGACCTATCTCTTCAGGTCATCAAGGTTGAATGGAGAGACCTTTCCAAGAGGAGGAGTTAAAGAGGTTATCCTTAAAAGTGAGTGTGAAAAGGCTCTAGGCTCGGATGGCTTTACCATGCTCTTTTATCAAAAGAATTGGGCCTTGCTAATGTAAGATATAATGGAAGTCATGAGAGATTTCCATGAACATTGTAACATCAACAAATGCACAAACAAAACTTACATATAGCTCATCTCTAAAAAGAACCATTCAATCAAAGTAGAAGATTTTTGCCCAATTAGTCTCATTTCGAGCCTCTATAAAATCATTTTCAAGGTCCTAATTATGAGATTGACGGAAATAATCCATCATATAGTTGATGCTATCTTGATAGCCAATGAGGTGGTGTAGGATTGTTGAAATGGCAACCAAGAAGGCTTGGTCATCAAAATAGACTTCTCTAATACCTATAAATCAATTAGATGGAAATTCTTGCTCCATATCCTGAAAAATAAAGAATTTGGAAACAAATGTAAGTGGATTCAAAGATGTCTTTCCTTGGTTAATTACTCTATCATCACCAATGGTAGGTTGAAGGATAAAATTAAAGCTTCTAGGGGGCTTTGACAGGGAGATCCTTTGTCCCCTTTCTCCTACATATTAGCGGTGGATACCCTTCATGCCATCATGCAAAAAGCAAGAATTCATGCACTCCAAGGTCTTGAAATGGGGAAGAAGAAAGTTCACATCACTTATCAGCTATATACTCATGATTGTTTATTCTTCCTCAAGAATGAAGAAAATAGTAAAAGCATGCTTGTTAACATACTCAATAGCTTTTCCCTCCTATCTAGCCTTAAAATCAACTTTAGAAAGAGCCATATTGTAGGGATTAATATCCCATAATAGAAGATGCAGCAAGCAACCTTTGATATGGGCATTCCGAAGAGTGATTGGCCAATTAGCTACTTAGGGTTTCCATTGGAAGTGAATCCAAGGAAGCAGTCTTTTTGGAGCTCATTTGTTCATACTATTAAAAGAAGAATTGAAAGTTGGAAAGACAGTTACTTATTTAGCGCAAAGAATGAAAATTCACCGAATTTCAACTAATTATTTCGGATTTTTTGGCTATTGTACCAAACCAAAGTCTAGTTGTAACACCAAATTAACAAAAATTCAACAAAACTTCAACGATTTTGGCAAAATTAGCAAAATTAGCGAAAGCTTCAGAGATTTCAATGAATTTCGGTGAAATTCATGGAATACACGAGTAAATAATATAAATTTCTTAACCTGTGCAATGGGTATCAAAAATTGTTGATGTTAAAATAAATATTTTTTTTATGACCGCTAGTGGTGTTCGGGCCATAACCCCACTAATCCACCAGGGGGCTACCCCGCCCGCCCCAAGGTCGGACTCGGGAGACATCAAAACGATGGCGGGGACCCCGCTCCACCACGCCAACGCCCTGGGGGCTAATGTTAAAATAAATATTTGAAACTATTATATTTATACTTTTACAAGTAACAGATATAGATTTATATTTTTTTCATCATTTTTAATAGAAATCATGCATATTTTAGCATTTCATAGATTTTTTGACCTTCTCTAAGTAGGAGAATTTTTATAAAAATTTCTTAGAATCTCTCGAACTCTTTGAATTAATTGTAATTTTTGAAGGTCAAAATTTGAGGCGAAGTTGAATTTTTGGTCCATGGTCTAGGGGCGGGAGGCTACTCCTTATCAAGGTTGTCTTGAAAGTTCTTTCTGTTTACTTCATGACTATGTTCAAAATGTTTACAGCAGTGATGAAAGATATGAGAAAAGTGCTAAAAGATTCTTTTGAAAAGTTGCAAAATAAAGACAAAGCCTCTTTGTTGGTTAATTGACATCAAGCAAAACTGCCCAGCACCCTTGGAGTATTGGGAATAGGTCATCTAAGGAACCATTTAGCCTTGGTGGCTAAATGGTTGTGGCGCTTCCCTTCATCTCAAGATAGCTTATGGGGGGAGGTTATTTCTAGCATTCATGATATCTTTTGTAGTTCTATGACCAGAGGCTTGAATAACAAAGTGATTAGTCATTCCCCTTGAAAATTCATTCATTCAATTTACCCCTTCTTTCTTGTGCAAGTTAGATGGAAAATTGGCAATAAGCAACAAATTAAGTTTTGGGAGGATACTTGGTGTGGAACCAATCCTCTTCGGGAGACCTTCCCTAGGCTCTACAGGATTGTGGCCTCAGTTTCAGCTTCCATTCATGACCTGCTGATTGCTAACTGTGAGAATCACAGTAATTCTAGTTCTTGGAACCTTGAGTTTAGAAGAAACCTAAAAGACCAAGGAGATAGAAGATATTTCTAATCTATTGCAAATGTGGAAGGGGCCCATCTCTCTCTCCAAGAGGATGGTTGGAGATTGACAAGACCCTACAATGAAATTCACAACTAAGTCATGCTATATCTACTCCAACATGGATACTATTTGGAAATCCAAAATTCCTCTTAAGGCCAAAATCTTGGCATGGCCAATCAGCCTAAGACGGCTAAACTGTGCTCTAGAGATCTAAAAGAAGTTTACTAACAACTATCTATCCCCTTCTTGGTATTGTCTCTAGAAAAATGCAGATAAAGACGTGCATCACCTTTTATGGAAGTGCAAAGTTTTGAAGACGGTGTGGCCATTTTGGTAAGATAGTCTCCTAGTGCTGGTTATGGCTTAATATAACGGTTCTTTGGGCTGTCCGCAATCTATTACCCCTCGGCTGAAGACATTTTGGTGCTTGGTTCATTTTGCTATTCGGTTTTTTATCTGGGATGTAAAAAATACTTGTATTTTTAAAAACATCAACATCAATATAAACTGTATTAAAGATAGCTCTGTTATGATTTTCCCTCCGTGGGTTTCTTCTAGTAATTTGGGCAGTGGGTACTCTGGGGATTGGGTGCAGAAGTGGTCAAATATCTTGTAGTATATGCTTTAATATTCCATATGTTTTATTTGGACTCCTCGTCCAAATTTTACCATAATATCACTTTCTCTTTCTCTAAAAATAATCTCTTCTAGTTTTACCTTCCTACACTCTATTACACCAAATAAATAAATAAAAATAACATATGAAGGAGAGAAATTATGAAATAAGAACATTTTTTTCTTAGTGTAACAAAATATTATTCAACTAAACAACTTAGAAAGTCCTCGTGCACTATGAATCATCTTCACAATATCACATGCAGAAACAGTGAGAGAAAATGTAATAACCCCGAATTTTGTAACAGCGATGTATCTGAATAATATTGTGTGAAGTGAAAACATCGATGTTAATTTGGTGAAACAATTATAATTATGATGTTATTTGGCAATTATTAATGTGAAAATAATATAAAGTTGGAAACAAAACATGTATTGGTGGACAAGCTTGACATGGGTGTACTTAAGAGATGCTAAAATCTCATCGGCACTAACCAACTCTCTCACATAGCCTAAGCTTGTTCCTTCACGACGTATTGAATAATCTCTTCATAAGCCCCTAGCTTGCATGAAATGGGCTTAGATGTTGTGTGAGGATAAGGGTCAAGCAGAGGTGTCAAGAGAATGCATGGGAGGATTGCTTGGTGTCTCCAAGCATGAGAGAGAACTTCACAAGATTGTGAGTGGAGAGAGGAGAGTGCTGGGATGAAATTGTCCCCTTATACATTAGAGAAGAATTTGCAATGAGGTGTTACTAAGCATGTGATGTGATTTCACACTCGTCCATTAAGTTGGTTATGAGTTACTTAAGTAAAGAATGAGATCATCACATGGCTTAATGATTGGTGATGCGTCCAACTACTCCCATGAAAAATGAATGAGAATAAGGCTAAAGAAGCCATTCTCTCCACTCGTATTTTCTCTCAACGGTTGTTTGCCCCTGCCCCTTTTTCATCCATCTCATTCCATTTTTTGTTAGGACTAGGGTTGGCAATTTATGATATGACAAGATAACTTGATCCAAATATGATACGAACTTAACGGGTTTGGGTTTATCATAAACGAGTTTGAATCAAAATGGGTCAAACACAATAGGACACAACTAAATTCGCGTCATAAACAAGTTACTTTGATAAATTAAAAAAAAAATGACACATTTAATACGATTATGAATAAATCAAAAAACAAATTATAAATAAGTTAAGTTAAAATTGATGTATTTATTAATTTGTTGATAATATATATTTATTTTTAAAAAATTTTACTTATTTTTAATATGTTTTATATTTTTATTAATAAAAATAATTTAAAAAATTTATTATAAAAAGCTAAATAGGTTATATACAGCTACACAAATATGACGTTGTTACGACACGACTCATTTACGATACAACTTGTTTATGACACGATGACACAAATTGATACCCTTAGTTAAGACCAACATATTTGGCAAGAGAGACAAGTGAACAAAGCTTGAGTCAATGAGTGTGCCATGCTTAGGTGATGATCATTTGAGGAAACTTGCATGTGAGAGTTTTGTGTTTGAATGATCAAGAGATTATGTGTAGCATGGTGGTGGTTTGAGGAGGCAACAAGGTTGCACATGTGCAGATCTACTTATGTTTCGTGAAGAAAACTCATTAAGAGAGGTTCTTGTTGAGGTATGTTACAAAACTTGTTATTAGATTCCATTTTTACATAAAGCAAAGTATATGTGGCGGGATCGATGACCTATATCACCTTCTAGATGAGGTTTGGATGGTGAATTTGATGGCCACACTACTTAGAAGAAAGCCTTGTTGCTGTAAATAAAAATTGATAATCAATATGTAAAGTTAATTTCATTTGATAAACTTATTGTTCTAATGTATATTCATTGATAAATTTGCACCTTAATTCAAATGTATGAGGCTTGAATTGTCGAGAAAAGTGATGAATAGTACTGAAAATCTAATGGTTTTGTGAGGATTGATCAAAGAATTACACGCAAGATTGAACCATTGTCTAAAGTGGGAAGGTTAAACATTTTATTCAACTTCCCTTGAGTTAATTGATGAGATTATGTGATTTAATTGGGGATTTTAATGCTTAATAATGCCTATTTTTAACATGTTTGATGATTAGTAGAGGGATTTTTGCTGGACCATGGATTAAAAGGGAGAAAAATGGAAAAACACAGAAAAATATAGCTCTTGGTCAAAACAGACAGGAAAAACAATTCTAAGTGAGAAAATCTTGTCGTGAGTCTTCTAAAACTATTGTTGACCAAAAACAATTTATAGTGGGTTTTAACCGTTGTCTTATGTACAAACCATGATAGTTTTACATAGTTTGATGCATTTTAACCTTTGGACCACAAATATGATTAAAATAGACCATGAGACCATGAGTTTAAAGACCAACTATGTTTAAAATACAATTTAGGTCTTAAGGAAAGAACCTTAGATAGAAATTTGGGTGATGCTAAGAATGACACAGTAGATCATAAAGTGAGAAAAAAACTTTTAGGACATGCATTAAAGATAAAAATATGGACAAAAAAAGAAAAAAGAAAACACTTGTTTGGCCAAGATTTGAGATCAAGAAGAATCTATATTGGTGGTTTCTAAGTGGTATGGGATGCATAGAGATTATAGATGTGGAGGAATCTTGAAATCGGAGATTGATGGGCCACATGTGGTGAATGATCGATGATTTTAGAAGAACTTGTTGCCTTATGCTTAGTTGGTATGAGACAGTTGGATATAATGGGAGCTTGGAATGCCTTAGTAATTGGGACATTTGCAAAATTGTTTGCGTGCCATGAGGTTACCGAGTGGAAATCTATGTTACCGGGCAAAGGGGGTATGGGGTGCTAGAACTCGGAGGCATAGATGAAAACTAGAGAGTTTCTCTATACTAGTGTGAGATTGAATGCTTGTTTAATTGATTAATTACACGCTTGCAAGGGTGGTATGGGATGCTAGAACTCGGAGGCATAGATGAAAGCTAGAGAGTTTCTCTATACTAGCGTGAGATTGAATGCTTGTTTAATTGATTAATTACACGCTTGCATGATTATTATTATTATTGTTGTTGTTGTTATTGTTGTTGTTGTTGTTAAGTTAGCAAAAGCCAAAAATATTAAGAATCATTTGACCAAAAATTAGGGAAAAATAAAATGTAGACCAAATAAATGCAAATAGGCAAATAATGTACAAATGTACATAAATGTGCTGGTTGACATGAAAGTATAAAAATCAATTGCACAAAGGAAATTAAGGATTTTTTATTAACTGTGAAGAGTATTTTAAGTGCATGTATTGTTTATATATATCCTTGCTAAAAATGTGTTCAAATATAGCATGATGTGTATTTCAATGAAATTGCATGCATAGAATCTTGCTTTGAAAATAGTTTCCAATTATCTAATACAAGGTGGGTGGATTTGAATTGGATAAGATCTAGGGCATATTTGTATAGCACTTCATACAATAATGGTTAATGCGTGAGCACATGATACGATAAAGTCCTTAGATAACCTGCGCGGGTGCCAGAGTGTATTTTGGAGGTCAAGACCTTGAGTCATGGACTTGTCTAGGCATATGGAGGAGGTAAGACCATAGGGCATGGACTCGATAGGAAACTTTTACTTATTTGTAATGCCATTAATGCAAATACTTGTATGGCTGGACATGTATACATGCGTATGTGCATTGCATGATTTTGTAATACATATAATGACATGGCATGCATTTATGGTTTTCTTGGAATATATAGCTTGATTCTGCATTTTGAGTACTACTTCCAGATTGCCCGGTTTGCTCATACCCCCTCACTGTTATCATTCCAGGTCCCCCATATGTAAAAGACAAAGGCAAGGTTGTGGGATTTCTTAATTGTTCAATTTGGTCACGATTAGGTCGGTTATGTTATATGAACCAACAAAATGTTTTTGAAATTTACAATATGGGTATATAATATCACCAAACACGTGTAAATTTGACTTGTAACATATTGTGATGATTATGGGACTTAAATGGTTGTGGATGTTGAAGAATCATTATATTGTAGATGTAGTCTAGGCGAGGATGACTCATTAAGTTACCGTGCAGGTTGAGATGCTCCTGAGGAGTGAAGAGGAGATCCCAACCAAAAAAACAGCTAAATCACAAAAAATTTAAAAATGGATAACCCCAATTTGACCTCATGGAACTCATTCACAATATTTTGACTACTTACTTGTGAGACATGTAGAATGGGGAATGCCAAGTCTAGGGAGACTTCATTCAAAATTTAGGCTAGATTCTTCCAAAGCATAGTTAATTCATCCATAATTTGGAAGGATTGACACTCAAGTTCAATCATGGTATGCATTTATCAACAGAAAAAATAATGTCCCTCAAATCAATACATGTGCTGTAATTTTGTTACATTATAATACAAATCCCACCACAAAAAAAAACAAAAAAAAACAAAAGAAAGAAAATAAAAAAGGAAAGGAAACCACTCTAAAATCATATAAAGAACAAAGAAGATAGAAAAACAGCACATTATTCCAAGATGGCCCACTTCAACTTCAAGTTAAGGCTTAGGTTAGTTTCTAGTTGGGTTAACATTGATTAGATTATAGTCTAACTTGCACTAAAAAGACCCTCCAATATTAGGAATTTCAAATTCCCAACTCAACCTGACAAAGCTTTTCTATTTTTTTTTAAATTCCTTCCAACTAACATGAGCAATTATAAAATCCAATACCAGAATTGCCAATCCAATATTAAGGTTAAAAAAAATAAAATAAAATAAGAACCCCAAGATTTGTTAACTGACTCATTCAACCAATAAATTTACTTGTGGTGGTAATCCATGTATTCTAATTCAAAAGCATGATAAGAGCAATGCTTATTACCTTTTTCGTCAGAAAGCACAAACAAAATTCTGTCCACAAGCTCCTGCATGTGTGAAACCAAAAAGTATTTAATTCTGAACAATGGTTGACAAAACCACCACTTCTATGGATATGAACCGAAAAAATTATGTAAGGTTTCTACTATCCCATGTCCATATTAATTAAATGCCTAATTCAACATAATCTATATACTTTAGAAATTCCATCAGATGACTTTGATCTCCCTCATTAACTGGAACATCAAATAAGGATCAAAGAATATATAAATAATGGTGAAATAAAGATCTAAAATCAATAAGGATCTATAAATCAATGGTGCTGGTTGAAAGCACAAGTTAAGAAACCTAAATAGTTGAGTCCCAACAAAACTAGACCAGATAAAAGACATTCAAAATATAGAAAATTTGATACTAGATAAAAAATGGTCTTGTACAATTGAATCGTTGCACATTAACTAGAATATTAAATGAGGATAACAGAGCATATGAATCGTGAAGGGCCAAAGGCGTGATTTGATATGGGTCTTCAAATGAAGAGTGTCAGAGAAGGTCACAAGGAGACAAGTCAAACACTGTAAAAAGTTGAATTGCAACAAGAATAGACCAGTGACACATTTAATACAGGAAAAAATGCTGCATACGATGGGTGGATGGTAATGAGAGGAAAACTGATGCAGATGTGAGCATTGAGAAGAATAATGACAAAAATAAAGTTCAATAGAATTTCCATTATGAGAGTGGCTGTGTTTTAGCGAAATTCTAGTTTTATAAATGACTATACGTTAGTTTCAAAATTATAGTAGATATCAAATTAGGCAAGATGGATCTCTTTAAGTAAGACGTAGACTAAAAATACATGAAGAATTGAATGGAAAATATTGATCATTACTTCTATAACAATCTAACCTTCGCAATTTACATCAATTTGGTGCATTAGCCTCTTCATCATCACCTTCTCATAGCTTTGCCACATGCTATGTCTGAACACTTCCCGTTTCTTCTTTCCTTTGTCTCTTCTTGAGTTGATACCATAAATTTTCCACCCATCTTTTCAATCTCTAATTTTCATTCCTAGATGCTAATAAAAAAACTTACCATTCAAACAGAAAAAATTAGCTGATGCACAAATTAATGGGTTGGTGCCCTAGATTGCTACTTGTCATAGTAGTCCCATCAACTTGGTTTGAATGTTACATAAGCCACAGTTATCTTTGTCAATCTCTCAAGGTTTCTCATGCTCCTAGTTTCCACACCATCTCTAACCCACTCTTCCAAACTGCAATGCCCTCTCTCGCTCTCTCTCCTTTTTGCTGTCACTCTCCTGAACGTCTTTTTTATTCTAATATTTATTCACTTCACCCCACTTCCCTACAATTATTTATTCTCTTCTTCCCTACTTTCCTTGTCATTCTCATAATCATGTGTTGACAACTAAATCTGCTGAAACTTGAAACAACCGTCACCATTGTAATTCTTCTCACACCAATCATTGACAATTTCATTGGAAGAGTATCAGTTGTATATCCACTATCACAAACAACTCAACAAGATCTCTACATCTTGCTCTATCTACCTATTCTCATTAAATTGCTCCTTCTCTTTCACCAATTTAATCCCTTAACCCATCTCTCAACCCTCTATTTATGCCTCTAGATCTTTCTATATCCATCTGCATGCTCTCTTGCAGTATTGTCGAAGCGCGAAGGCAGTGGTATGCATTATGCCCCATGCAAGCAAGGCCTAGGGTGGGACTTGGGCAACATTTATATTATTTATTTAGAGGTCCTTGAAAAATTAACATATTTATTCATTGGTGCATACATATATACACATATATAATTACTATTTATCCAAAAATAATATATAAATCAGAAATAAATTTATATAAAATTTAATATATTTACTTGTATACAAATAATTAAATAAATATAAATAAATATATACACATACATATACATATATATATATATAATTTATTATTTGTATTTATACATTATAAATATAAATAGCTATTTATAATATTTGACATTTTATTCTATATTGTATAAAATAGAAAGGGAGCATGCCATCAATTGGATGAAAAAAATAGGTGGAGAAGGTTGTCAATTGGTGTCAAACTATAGCCAGAAGTTGTTGTCAGAGTCAGAGAATGGTCAAAAAATTCAATGTTGTGGGGTTTTAAATTTATATGGTTCCAACATTAACAGTCAAATAGCTTTCGTTCTTAAAAAAGACAAATTATTCATAGATGGCCTAGGCCGGCCAAGAAAATTTCCTTATCCCTAAGGCCTAGGCAAGGCCTATGTAGCGCCTTAACAACACTTCTTTTTTGGAACCTCTATAATTGCTTCAGCCTCTTGCCCTTGTCTTTCTCTCTTTTCATTTTCGTTCACTAGGGCTCTAATCTACAAGCCACCCTGTCTACATGGTTTGGTCTCTTACACCTTCCTTTACGGTAGTGAACTACAATAACTTTCATTGAATTGGTTTTCATCTAATCATGATATAGTCAGTTACATTTTGATTGGAAATTTATTTGGTTGCATTGATTCAACTATTCCTATACCATGGATTATTTGAGTTGATTGATCCCAACCATGTAAATACTTACATAAACTTGCTCGTCATGATGTACTAGAAGATTCCAAAACCTTTGTGAAAGTATGGATGTCATTCAATTCTTGACAGGCCCTAACATGAGGCATCTACATCGTCATTTACTCTTTTGAGTTGAATGATTGGATTAATCAATTACAATCCATGAACTTCACCAATTATAATTCTTAACTCTAGGAGTGACCAAGTAATCATCGCATCCTCAATGCTCTGCTAAGAAGCAAACAGGCAATACCTTGATTAGTGATGTTGGATGTCAATGGCTAAAGTTTTGCAAGTCCACAGCAATATGCTATGACAAAATATTGAATAAACACGGACCTCTTAAATTCATAAACCTCAACAGATTACCAGACAACTAATGGCTAAACAAACTTCAAGAGGTATTCATCACGGTGCTGATGTCATTGTGGCAACTGCTAATGTAAAAATGTATAAGAAGATGATAATAATTTCAGAGCAGTCTCATTGTTCTTCCCTTCAGGCCAGTATATTTGTAGTTTTATGGCTACAATCATCCAATTAAGAACCTCATCAACGCCAAGCTATCATGAAGTTGCAAGTCTTTTGTATACTTGTATGGATGCCAAACGTTTACCAGGCTTTTTTTTTTTTATGTTATCTCTATCAAGGAAGTTCTACCTAATATTTGAACATTTTTACACTTGTAAATTCAAACAATGCTTAGCCATATTCTTATTATTTTATCAAACAATGCATAGCCATCTTCTCATTATTTTATATCAGTAATATTTTTATCTTTAAAAACAAGAAGTATGAAACAAAACACATACAAATACACTGGCATGTGTCCCCCTGTGCACAGTGTCATCTCAAATTAATAAGGAGCTAAGGTGATGTTTGAAGCTTTGCAAAAGATGGCAAACCACTCAATATATGAATTTAGCAGAATATTTAAAACAAGAAAATGAAACAACAGCATCAAATCATAGAATATATAAGAAATATTAAATCACTCATAAAGAAGTTCTCAAATCAAATGCTCATCCGGTTGGGCCATAAGAATATCAATTGGCATTTTTCAAACAAATCATTTTTTATGCCAATTTCGTAATTGGTAGGTAAATCTTCTGCTCACAACAAGAAAGTTTCAGTGATTGGGAAAACACCCTTTTGCTTCTTATGTTTTTGTGAGTCAACTAGTTTTACAAACATTATAGGAGAAGAATATTTATTGAGTGTTTCACAGACAATTTAAACGACTCCTCTAGAACCAGGCAGACACTTCCACAAAAGCTACAAACTATAAGAAAAAGTTAAATTTGCACCCAATAGAACCTAAGGATTTAATGTAACATAACCAGCAGTGGAATACCTGCTTCTTTCCTTGCCTTGCAAGACATAGCTCAGCAAGTACATCCTTAAGCTCTTTTATTCGAAAATATGCCAACTTATCCTACAAAAGGATGACAAGCAGTTTTAGCACATACACATATCAACAAGCTTAGTGGGCTTGTTCATGAGAACAAGCAACAATAGCACCATTCACTAAACAATATAGTAAAGATATAACCACACTATTGTCAGGAAAAAGGGGGTGGGAAAAAAGAGAGAGGGAGAGGGAGAGGGAGAGGGAGAGGGGGAGAGAGAGAGAGAGAGAGAGAGAGAGAGAGAGAGACTCCTATTGCCTATCACTTCGACAACATAGATCTCTAGAAAAAATTGCAATCAATTCATAGACAAACCATAATTAATAAGAACAAAAAATAATTTAAGGTTAATTGGCTTTTCATATTATATTTTGTCCATGCATAGCCGACATTGATTCTTCATCTATCAATTTCAATACTGAGAACAACCAAATGAAATATGAATAAAATTAATTTACCCAAGGAAATATGCTTTTCTAAATTTTATGTCATAGATTTGAAACTGTTAACTTCTTTTCTTTTTTCTTTGTTTTTATTTTTGTTTTTTTTTGGTGAAAGAAACAACTTTATTAATAGTAACAAGGTACATTTTTTCTTGAGCACATTACTATTCACTATATGTATATATCTACTGACAAATACATGTATGTGTTTAATTCACTCTGTCTGTGTACTTGCATAGATGCTTTCCTCATCTGTCATGCACTTAAAGCAAACTTGTGGAGATATTTTCTAGTTAGTAGCACTTTTTTGTATGATGTCATCGTTATTTATGGAAGATGGAATGTCCATGAGCAACCAACCACCCAAAAAACCTCACCTTGGCAAGATTTTGACTGTCCATATTGTGTTGCATAAACCTTGTACGAGAGATGGAATTTGAGGACATAGAGCCTTGAATAAGGACTGAATAGAAAAATTACCTGTCTGACACAGTGACCATGAGAGAGAGTCACTTGTCTAAGACATCCATAGGAGAAAGTCTGCTCAGCAAGCCTAAAATGCTATGAAGCTCTCTATCTGTAGGTTCCTTGAGAAGTGAAGATTCCAAGAAATTATTCAGTCTTCCATGTTTCTTGAATTTACAAAGCATGCTATTGGCCTATTCCTGCCTATGGACAGCTCATATAAGAGGGGGAAACTATCTGCTAAAGACGGCGTGCCTATCCATGGGTCTCTCCAAAACAGGAATTGTGGACCATTACCAAACCTCGTCCCGTAGTTGCCTGCCACCTATTGTTCTAGAGAAGCAAAGAACTTCCATGGGCTACGAACTATCACGCTCCTCACTTTTCTCCTTCTAATCTCAAATTCAAATGGTAGGTTACACTTGTAGATACTGCCTATGACCCAAGCCCATATTGCATTTGGCTACTTTAATAGTCTCCATACCCATTTACTATGCATAATGCAATATTAACTTTTCCGACGTTTCCTATTGACAAGCCCCCTGAGGCCGCGGATCTCTACACTATCACCCATTTAACTAGGCTTGAGCTCTCCATCCTTCCTTTCTTTTTCATTAGAAGTCCTTTAATTTCTTCTCAATGATTTTAGCAACACATTCTGGAATTCTAAATAATGACAAGTAATATGTCGGTTACGCAGTTAACCTACTCTAATCAATGTCAATCTCCCCCCTTTTGACAAGAACACCTCTTCCATCCCTCCAACCAAGACGATATTTTATTGCTCACCGGTACCCAAAACCATCTATTATTGGTGTTGCCAACTTGCAATACAACAGAAGACCCAAATAAATAAGTGGTCAGGTACCTACCAAGCATCCTACCTAATTTGTCACCCTAAGCAAAAGGTCTCTCCATATTTATTCCAATAACTTGACTCTTTTCCATGTTTATTTGTGGTCTAAAAATCTTGCTAAACCATTGTAAAATCCTATGTACAACAAGTGTATTATCTTCTTCTTCCTTCAATAGAAGTAGCGTGTCATTCGCATATTGTAAGTGCAAAATCTCAACCCTTTCTTTACCTAAACAAAAGCCTTCAAAAATCTTCTGTCTTTGACCTCGTCAATAACCTACTCAAGCAATCAGCAACTAGAGTGAATAAGAATGGTGATGATGTGTCTGCCTATCTAAGACCTCTACTCGCTTTGATCCTACCCCTTGGTTTGTCGTTTATCAATACTGAGCAAGGTACTGAAGAAATGCATCCCATTATTCAATTTACCCATCTTTTCTTGAACCCCTTTCTCTATAGCACAAATTAAAGAAAACCCCAACCATTGCCTCATCGATCTTCTCAAAATCTATTTTGAAGATCACTCTTGCTTTGCCTCCCCCATAGTACTCCTCCACAACCTCATTCGCTATCAGGACACCATCAAAACTTGGTCACCCTTGAATGAATGCAGATTTTGTGTCCTCCACTATCGTATGTAGCACCAATCTAAGTCTCATAGTCATCACCTATGCGATAATTTTATAGAGGCTGGAAACTAAACTGATTGGTGAAAAGTCCATTATTCTCCAATATTTTGATTTCTTGGAATCAAGCAAATTTACATCTCGTTTGTCTTAACGTTGCTCACCCTTGATTTATAGAATTCTTCAGAGACCTTCATTACATCGACTTTTACTATATTCAAAGACTTCAAGTAGAGCCCCATCGAAAAATCATCCAGACCTGGGGCTTTTCATCCATTACATTCGAAAACTGCTTCCTCAATCTTCTATTCGCTAAATGGACATTCTAATCTTTCTCATCTAGCCCCCATCAATGAAACTAAATATTGATATCAACACTTCTTCCTCATCTTCAATGGCGATGCCACCCTCCCTTTCAATTTTGGTAATGTTGTTTGTGTTTTGTCAATGTGATAATATCTTGTGGAACTACCTTCGAATTGCAATCCCCCTCTTTAAGCCACTTTATCTTTGCTCTATCTTCTTTCATGCAAGTATCTTCTAGCACAACCTTGCAAATTTTCCTAAATAGTGCCACCTCTGTCAACCATTCATTTCTTTCTTTGAGGAGATCAAGACTCATGATAGCCCACCTCTTTTTTTTCTTTTCCATTTGTTGCTCCAAAACTTCATTGATCCATAATAACCTTCTCTTTTACATTTCTTAACTTTAGCATGCAGCAATGCCCTTCCTATCCATAGACTTCCCCTTGCCACTAGGCCGGCTCTTGCCCAAAACTTTTGTCTGCTCACCATTCATTTTCAATCCTAAATGGTGTTCGCCCCCAATGAATCTCACACAAATTGAGTAATATAGGTGTATGCTCTTATGTAAATCTTGGCAATGCTTCCACTTTATATCGTCGAATGACAACTTCCCAACCTGTTGCTAATTGAAATATGTCCAACCTACCACATAATGGAATTTGTCTCATATTTGACCAAGTAAAGCAAGCATCATCCATGGGGGCATCTATGAAACCCAATTCATCTATCAATTGGTCAAATTCCTGCAAATACAAGTTAGTTGGTTGCTATTTAACTTTTCTTCTAAGCATATAGTAGTAAGGAAGTCCCCTACCATGCACCAAATACCTCCACAAACCGATGACAGTCATACCAGAACTTTTGTCACATCCGCAAGGGGTTTGGTCCATAAACTATTGGGAGCCACCATATTTCCTCATCATGCCTACCTATTAGCACTGAGACCAAATTTTCTCCTACTAGACAGTTTGCTACCTCCATCAATATAATGTCCCAGGCTACTAGAAATCTACAATTCCACCAGATGAGCCTTCAACAGTCATGTAAGAGTAGCCTTTGAACCACAAACTCCACAATGGGCCCAGCAATCATTGAATCGCACATTGTTTCTTTGTTTCTTGTATGAGGAAACAATGTCAGGTTTTGTCTTTAAGATTGTCTTCTTTATGAGCGTCCTCTTCTTGCTTGATCCACAACCTCTAACACTCCGTTGAAAGAATTCTCATACCTGTGATCATTTATCCCCGTCTGTCTCTGTCCCTTGATCTGCCTCCTACTCCACTTCCTTTCTCAATGTGCTCCTGTTCCATACTTGCCGTCTCTGTCTTCTGCACACTTCCAAGCCCATTTCCTTAAATAGTCCACAAGAAACTATTGAAACCATGTCCAACTTTCTCTATCATCCGTTCCTCCTTTGTATTGGAATAATTTTTCTAGCATTCCTCTTTCCTTTAAGGTATAAAGCTCTGGAATTAGATCTCCCATACTGACAAGTCAGGTTGCATGAAGCTTCTCTCTTTATAGGTTTTGACTGCTCTTCATTTTTTTGCTCCTCATTCTAGAGAAAAATGGATTCAAGAACCACCTCTTCATCCATTGAGTTCATCGATACACTCGATGAAGAGTCCCCCTCTGGTGGGGATAGAGCTCCAATTGACTCTTCGTTATCGTCCCCACCTCCCTATATTCCCTCGTTTCACCTAGACTATCATCTTCCTTGCCTACCTTTTTCTTGAGCTACCAGTTTAGCCAATTGTACAAGAGTGCATTCCCTCTTCACCTACTTCCTTGTTTTGTTCGATTGCCCTTTTGTACGTGTTCTTCACTTCTGATCCTTCTTTGTCTTCTAACCCTTGGTGAAAACCCCTTTTTAACCTCCTAGGACTTATTCACTTGATTGACTCGATCTAGGAGAACAACACTTTGCCATATTTAAAAGTCCTAATTCCAATCTTGTGTTCCCCACTGTTATTTATGTTTTATGTTGCTATTTGTCTCAGATACATGTGATGGTGTGGACTCACCATCCAGCCATCTTCTGCCACCATATGATATGCCTATTTACCTAGTCCATGCTCCCTTTAAGCCCATCTTTATCCTATCTCTGCAGCATGTCCAGCCTGTCAATATATGCCTCAATCCTACCCGACACATGTATCCACGCCTCATCTTCATGGAGCCCATCTTTACTACTTCCATTGTCACGTGCCACGTGCATCTCCCTACTTGCTGGTAGCCTAGCATTAATTACTGTAATTAATTTATCTTCCAACCTTCTGATTTGTCTACATGCAGTCTAACCCTCCTGGCATGTCGTTTGCATTTCTAAGTGTCCACGGTCCTACCACCTAAATCCCTTATTGCAGGTACATATGATCTCCTCTCTGCCACTGCAATTGTTTCAAGCGTTAGCTCATATTGTTGGCCTATCCGGTCATCCTCTCTGCCATTTCTTTCCTTTTCTGATCATCTTCTTCAGCATCTTCCTTGCTGCTCCAACCTTGTTTTTGTCAAAAAAATCTCTACACCCTTCAGATCAAATCATTTTCTTAGCTGGCTATTTGTTGTCAACAATTGAAATTTGAAGAATCTGTTATCCATGTAGACCTGGAGTATAGAAGGCAAGAAGCATGTCCTTCTCCCTTCTCCTTAATCTTTGCCATTTTCAAATATTTGAGTTCGTGCGTGTCTTTGTGCACCTCTAATAATCCTCCCAAGTCGCTACCTACCTTGCGAAGTATCTCTTAGTTCCAGTATGCAAACGAAAGTCTGATTATCCCAACCCACTTGTTACTGCAACTAAAAGCAGGAACTTCCCACTGTATGTTGTCCCTCCATTATCTTAGTTCCAGCTTGACCATCAAAAGTTAGTCAATATTGACTGTTTTCCCTTCTCATCATATGCCCTAACACTGTAGTCTCATCATTTAGAATCAAAAAGGAGGAAGACTAGCCAACTATCTTCGTAGCTTCCCGTCGAGCTTCTCCCCGTGATATAAGTGTGCTCGTTCTTGCTATCACAACTGCTTAACTCCATTCTTTTTGTTCCTTTCCTCCACTTCCTTCCTCCCTGTTCCTATCATGAATTTTGCACCCTTCTCTCATTTGTAAGATTTCTATTTGTTCCCTCCTTTCTTTTCCTTTTATTTTCCCATTTCACCTGACCTCACAACTTCATACCAAAAATGAAGCTGTTCCAGTTAGACTCTTGGTTGTCATTCGGTACAAACACATTCCTCCCGGACATCTTCACGATCCTTGTAAAGTTGCCTCCATTGTTCCTCCCTCTTGTAAGAATAACATTGCATTTGTTGCCCGAATGATTGTAAGTTCCTCCTTTGTGCCCGATTGTCCTCTTTGGCCATTGTCAAGCTTAGCCTCCTCGCAAGGTCCACGTTAATTGTGATCTTGTACGTCTCCATTCTTGTTTTTTCCTCCACCACTATCATTCTTCCACCTTGTCCTACCCATAGGTTAAAAGTTGTGGATCCCATGTTGAACAAAGCCATGCAGTTATTATTTACTATTTCATGTTGTGGATAACAGAAGTTTGAGACTTTGTAGGCCAGGGGGTTAGTTTTTGCTTAGATTTCATAAGCAAGTTGCTTGAAGGAAGCTTCATTGAAACTTCTTCTCTAACAACTAGGCTTTGCTAGTCCAATTTATCAAATGAAAAGTCCTTATTAAATACTCTGTAGAGATTAGTCCTATTCAGCTCTAATACTCAGTTGCTTAAGAGAACACTGTATTAAACATTTTTGTAAGATGGACTTGAATAGCATGATGACGTGAATAGGAATCAATGATAATATGGATTATATTAGATTTTTTCCTCTTTCATAATTCATATGCACAGTAGATATAACGTGATTATGAGAACAAAGGAAAATGCCATGTAACTCTGACAAAGTTATTTAAATCCCAAAAACAAATAGCAGCTTTTGCTACACTTTGGCCCCTATAATTGGAGCATAAAAAAAGGGTCATTACTCATTAGTAATTAATATAAGATTGATGCCCTCTAATGGAAAGTAACTACTTGAGCATGGAATCCATCAACAATAAAACAGAAGATTATGTTCATATGCTCAGGTCATCAACCAACTAAAAATTTGTTGCAATTTGGTAGTTGAATGAATTTGCAATATCAAAATAGCAGTTGTTTATTTAGCTGTAAAGCATACAGAACTGTAATTTACTGGCATACATAACTGACATGTGACTGATTTTAAATTTCATAATCACCATTCGTTCTTCAACATTAGAGATTCCACATAATTGAGGCCAACCAAGTAAAGCAGGAATGTTAAGGATGCTGTGCCCATGACATTATTACATGCACATTTTAACAATGTATACCACAAAAAATTCGAGGTTAAAAAACGAAAAAACAGTAGTAAACGAGTAGATGGCACTGAAAGAGCGTAAATACCTCCTATATCACCAATTTTAGAAAAGCAGAAATTAGCTGGGCAATTAAATTTTGTTATTAACAAAATACCGAGTTATACTAAATACCTTACAACTAGACACCAAATCCATCTTCCTCGGCAGCCAGTATCAAAATCTGCCAATTATCAATCAACAGAAACTTTGCGTAAACAAAACAAACTATAGATAACGAACACAGAGCAATCTCATGCAAATTAGGTCCAATGAATGATGAAGCAATTAAAAAAAGAACATTGAATTATCAAACCTCACAAACCAAAAATGACAAACTCAAATAAAAACACCAAACAAAACCAATCAATCTCGTCCAAAACTCCAAATGTCATCAAACGAAGACACTATTACGACAAACGATAGTCAATTAACACTGAAAATAATTAAAAAAAAAAACGAAGAAAATGAATTTGCAAACGTACAGAAGAATCAGTTGCCACAGAATTAACACTTCGAGAAGTTTTCGAATCACGAAGGAAGAACGTACAGCGGCGGAACCAGTGAAATTCGGTAGGTTTCTTCCACTGTAACAACAATGGTCTTCTCGCGAATTCTTCTCTCCCTCGTCAGAATTTTCTTTTATCTCCACAATCTAAATCAGGTGCGGACGTATCACAGTGATTTCAATCTGATTGAGAACCAGCAAACACGTCCGGGGTATTTTCCGGTGCTTTTCGTCTTCGCCGATGCTTTTTCTCCAAACTGCTTCTGCTTGCGACTACACAATAGACACATCGCTTCGCAGCCGTACATTGCCTTCCTGCACGCGTCATTGCTTATGATAACTGTCTGCAGCCAATCTTTTCGGCCACGTGTACACAAAATTTTCTGACTTTGTAACGTCCAGAACGCTGATCAGAAACCGAGCAAAGCTCCTTGTAACCATGGTTAAGCTTTGAGCCGTGGCTCGGTTGAACTACAGGTGTAGGACGAAGGCTCTTCGATTACAATGTACGCTCTTTCGGCAGTTGTTATCTCAACCTTTTCTTTCTCTTTTTTCTTTTTTTTGATAATCTATTTTTTAATACATAAATAAACATGCTTTTTTCTGACGGCGGGAATCTTTGACATCTTATAGGTGAGGTTCCAAAATTACACAGCTATTAGGGCCGGCCCGTTGTAGCTTCATTCCAAATTTGGCAGGTAACTTCACAATTTTCTACGGCCAGTGCCGATCTAAGGAAATTAATATAATTTAAGGTTTTGTTTGGTTAGCCAAAATATTAAAATTAAAAAAAAAA
>JAJIYU010001424.1:0-36214 GCA_030144865.1 Tinospora cordifolia | reverse complement strand
CCACCAAACAGCCATCATAAATCATCCCTTATCAATGTTTAAAACACATAAGGAAAGGAAGAGAAACTCACCTTTGATCGTCTCTTATCGCTCTTCTCCAAACCCCAAGCTATAGAATGACAAATGAGCAACTTTAGGGCTTGAAACATATTTATAGATCATGCAAGGACTGCGGTCGGAGTTCCATGGATCGCATTCGTCGGACCGATTTTTCTTCGTGGACCGCGATCAGACTGTAGGGACCGCGGTCAACACTGTAGTTTGCCCCTTTTCCCAGATTTTTCTCCCCAAGGACTGCAGTCGGACTCATGTGGACTGCGGTCTGTGCATAATTTTTTCAGATTTCGCAATTTTTGCACGTTTCTAACTATCCGATGTTCTAATTTATTTCATCTTGATTAAATAACATACAATGATCATTAAAAATAAGTTTTCAATTATTTTTATATTTATTTAGAATTTTAAGAAAATTCATATTGACGTGGACGCATTATAAGACTTAGGGTGATTACAATCTACCCTCCTTAAAAGAAATTTCGTGTTTGAAATTTAAATAAAAAGTACCTACGTAATGTGTCCAATCAATCTGTCGTGGCGAAGAGATCTGGGTATTTCTTCTGCATCTCACTCTCAAGCTCCCAGGTTGCTTCCTCCAGGTTATGATGCCTCCACGGAACATTGACTAAAGGAATGTCCTTAGTCTTGAGACTCTGCACCTTACGATCAAAGATCTGCACTGCTGGCTCTTCATAAGTAGCATCATCTCAATGTACGATCTCGTCTAGATGTAAGACATAAGATGGGTCTAGTTCGTACCTCCGGAGCATCGAAATGTGGAACACATTATGTACTGAGGACAATCTATTCGGCAAATCCAACTCATATGCACAGACACCAACCCGTCTGACAATGTCAAAAGGACCGATATAGCGAGGCAATAACTTCCCCTTCACTCCAAATTGTCTAATCTCCTTCTGTGGGCTGATCTTCAAAAATACCTGATCACCAGTCTGGAACTCTAGAGGTCTCTCCTCTTGTCCGCATAGCTCTTCTGCCTGCTTTATGTTGTAACTAATCTCTTCTGGATTTGCTGTACTTGTAAACTCATCTCCTCAATTGACTCGGGTCCAGTGAGTACCTGGTGTTCAAACTCTGCCCAACAGGATGGTGATCTACAGGGTCTGCCGTACAGTGCATCATATGGAGCAATCTTGATGCTTGCCTGATAACTGTTATTATATGCAAACTCGACAAGATGTAGATACTTACTCCAATTTCCTCTAAAGTCTAGGGCACATGCCCTCAGCATATCCTCCAATATTTGTATGACCCTCTCTGACTACCCATCTATCTGTGGATGAAAGGCTGTGCTCATGGTCAATCTGCTCCCCAATTCCTTATGTAGAATCTGCCAAAATTGAGACGTGAATCTGGAGTCTTTGTCTGACACAATGGTACTAGGAACACCATGCAATCGTACAATCTCTCGCACATAAAGCTCTCCTAGCTTACTCACTGCATCAGTAGACCGAATAGGTAGAAAATGTGCCACCTTAGTCAGTTGGTCTACTATGACCCAAACGGCGTCTTCCCCCTTATGACTTCTCAGCAAGCCGCTAACAAAATCCATCGCTATACTGTCCTACTTCCATTCAGGAATCGGAAGTGGCTGTAATAAATCTGATGGTTTCTTGTGCTCAGCCTTGACCTACTGACAAGTCAGACACCGAGAGACATATCTGGCAATGTCCCTCTTCATGCCTCTCCACTAGAAAGTTTTCATCAAGTTCTGGTACACCTTGTCGCCCCCTGGATGCATAGTGTACTTACTCAAGTGTGCCTCATCCATTAGGGTTCCTTTGGCCTGTTCAAAACTGGAAACACATAGTCGGTTCCCTAATCTCAACGCACCCTCTGTGTCAAGGCGAAAATCTGTGTGCTTGCCCTCCTTGACACCCTCTATCAACTCTGTAATCCATACATCGGATTTCTGCTCATCTCTGATCTGGCATAAGATGTCTGGCTGGCAAGCCACTGCATACAGATATGCTCGTGTATCATCTATAGCTACACCCAGATTATAGTCACTAATCAGCTGGTACATCTGACCCACTTCATCCCTCATGTTCAACTTCCTACTAAGAGCATCAGCAACTACATTTAACCCGTCGGGATGATAGTGCAGCTGAAAATCATAGTCACTAAGGAACTCAATCCACCTTATCTGCCGAAGGTTCAGTTCCTTCTGAGTGTATATGTACCTGAGCCTCTTATGGTCTGAGTAGAAATCAAAACTCTCACCATATAGATAGTGCCTCCATATCTTTAGCGCAAACACGATCGCTGCAAGCTCCAGATCATGCGTAGGATAATTTAGCTCATGTGGCTTCAACTGTCGGGAAGTATAAGCCACTGGCTATCCTTGCTGCATCAGTACTGCATCCAATCCACTAAGGGATTCTTCAGTGCACAAAGTGTACCTTACACCAGGGATGGGTGTGATGAGTACCGGTGCTGTAGTCAACCTTTGCTTAAGCTCCTGAAAGGGCTGCTCACTCCAAATGAATTTCTCGTCCTTTCCAGTTAGCTTAGTCATTGGACCCGCCAATTTCGAGAAATCTTTAATAAACTTGCGGTAGTACCCGGCCAACCCAAGAAAACTCCTGATCTCTGTCACTGTAGTGGGTTGCTGCCAGTCGGATACTGCTCACACCTTCTCTGGGTTTACTGCTATTCCCTGTGCTGAAACTATGTGGCCAAGAAATTTGACCTGCTTCATCTAGAAATCACACTTGCTAAACTTGGCATATAATTTATTCTGCCTCAGTGTTTCCGTAACAGTCCGCAAGTGTTGTATGTGCTCAGTCTCTGATTGGGAATATACCAGAATATCATCAACAAATACTACTACAAACTGATCAAGAAAATGACTAAAGAATCTGTTCATTAGGCCCATAAATGTTGCTAGAGCATTAGTCAAACCAAATGGCATGACCGTGAATTCATAGTGGCCATACCGCATCCTGAAGGTTGTCTTCTATATATTCGACTCCCGAATCCTCAGCTGATGATACCATGACCTCAGATCTATCTTGGAAAAGTATTGTGCTCCACTGAGCTGATCAAAGAGGTCATGAATCTGTGGTAAAGGGTATCTGTTCTTAATAGTAACACTATTCAGCTTCTAGTAGCTATGCATAGCCTCATGGAACCGTCTTTCTTCCTCACGAATAGGACTGGAGCTCCCCAAGGCGACTCACTCTATCTGATGAATCCCTTCGCCAAGAGCTCGTCCAACTGATTCTTCAACTCTATCAACTCCACGGGTGCCATCCTATAGGGTGGAATAGCGATGGGATTAGTGTCGGGATACAACTCAATCTTAAACTCTACCTTTCTGTGAGGTGGAAGTCCAGGTAGATCTTCTGGGAATACATCTATATAATCTTGTATTACAAGAATACTGTGAATATCTGTGGTCCCCTCTGCACCCTCATCCGCTAGCTGCCTGAAGTCTCCTTTCTGCTGAATGGCATACAACAAGGCAAGTGTAGGACTCCTAGGCAATCTCCGAATATCCCCATCCATCCTTAATGTTTCTCCTGATGGCAACTGTATAGTGACTCTCCTCCTCTGGCAATTAATTTGTGCCTGATATTGGGTGAACCAGTCCATTCCCAATATCATGTCGTAGCCACTAAAATGGAGTAAGTAGAGATCAGCAGGAATCAGCTGGTCTCCAAATCTGAACTCAACTCCATAATACTTCCCTGAGCTCACTGTCTCACCTATCGGTGTGGCAACATCCAATGGTACTGCTAATATGCTCATGACAAGTCTCAATCTACTCACCAAATCTTCTAGAATAAAAAATCGTGCGGCACCAAAATCAAACAAGACATGCATAGCAACACCAAACAACAAAAACAAACCATCAACTATAGGAATCGGGGCTGTCAGGGCCTCTGCTGTGGCCGACTACTCTATCCCTACCCTGACTGCTGCTATGCTGGTGATGGATCTCTGGTAGGGCAATCTCTAGCCATATGTCCCTGCTGGCCACACGAGAAACACAGACCTAACTTCCTCGTTTGCTCCCTCTCCTCAATGCTAATTTGACCTACTCCGATCCGTTGCTGCTGCCCTAAAGTCTAGGCCTGACCACTAGAGTAGGTGCTCTAGATGGTCGTCGTCGGTCTCTCCTCTGCTGTGGGGCTCCAAATATCTGACCTGAAGATGGTCTCTTCTTTCTACTCTTGAGCGACTGCCCAAACTCTATGTCTCTCTCTACATGTTGGGCCTGCACAGCCGCCTCTTTGAAAGTAGTCAGTCTCAGAGGCGTGATCATTCTCCTAATCTCCATCCTCAAACCCTCTATAAACTTCTCCGTATTCAGTAACTCATCTACTACCATCTCTGGGAAAAATCTCGATAGCTCTGTGAACCTGTGCTCATACTCTATCACAGTCAATGTCTTCTATGTCAGCCTGATAAAATTTGATCACATCTAGGACCTCCTTGCTAATGAGAAAAAGGTATCATAAAATAGTGTCTGGAACCCATCTCAGGTTATCACCTCATCATTGGTTGAATATGCCACTATCATCTTCCACCAGTGGTAGGCTAGTCCCACTATCTGATGTACTGCCAAAGCTACTCTCCTCTGTCCAGTCACTCCTAGCAGCGTCAGATGCTTATCCATTTCTATGAACCATCTATCTGCTACAATAGGATCTACTTGTCCCTCAAACTGGCTAGGACGTAGCTTCTGAAACTCTATAGCTAGGTCCTTCTACTCTTTATCACAATTGGCGGACTTGCTAGCCGTCTGTGTTGGACTCTCAAGGGGTACTGTCACCGGGATCACTGCCTCATCAGGTACGGAGGCTAGTGCAAACGTCTGTGCAGGTATTGGAGGCCGTATGGGAGGCTGAGAAGACTCTGTCGGGTATCGGCTCGTCATGGCCCTGTCCACTGCTCTTTGTATCATATCTGTGAGAGCATCTGGGGATACTATAATGGCCGCTGGCTCAGCCTCCTCGGTGATACCCTCATCAGTTTGTATCGGCTCCTCTGTGGCTTCACCTCTGAGTCTGCCCCCACGGGGTATACCACATCCTCTTCTTCTAGGCATTATCTACAAGTCCCAAAAACCGACTTTCAGTATCCAATAGTGTAATCATAATAAAGCAGAAAATCCAATAATTTAACTGAATATAACTGTATTTCTACTTTGTGCTGGATACCATGACTTGTGATAATGGTCATTCATTTCAACCTGGTTATACCCTTCGCATTTATCGTGCTACTATGACTCTAAGTTCATGTCTCTAGGCTTTCGATCTGTCTCTGTGGTCTAGATTTTATGCTTCTATGTCAACAGCATTTTATTCAATTCTGGGTACAGGAATTTGTATGTCAATACTCAAAATAGTGATATCACATATATCCAAAGCAAACACCTAACAATTAACCAAACAATGCACGCTGGCATAATGGAATCCATGTTCCATTACAGGTATTATATATTTATGCCAAATCCTGGTCTCTAAGGATGACACAAGACCGACCGTACACAACCGTCCCATACCAGTAGAATACAGTGCGTACAAGTTCTTCCAAAGAGTTCGTTCATCGCCATTTACAATTTTGCAAGTGTCTCACTCCTTAAAGCAGAAGCAAGACCCACCATACGCGACCGTCCCATACCAGTAGAATATAGTGCGTACATGTTCTACCCAAGAATCGATCACTCACCATTTATGGTCTGTCATTCATCAAATTCAGGATTCCTCCTTAATCGAGTCATGACCAAAACAAGTGTGTGTTTTCACATTATAAGTCTCTAGTTTATATCCTAAAAGCTTTTATTGATATCCACTGTCTTCAAGAATCACCCGATCTTCCCTAATCTTAGGGTTTCCAGACTTGGCTTGTGGACTCGCTAGGAGTCACCAAACCTAAACCCGACTCAATCTCACATCTATGTGACACCCTCGTTCCCACATAACAAACAATTTCTAAAATATAGCACACCCAGTAGGTCCAACAATCAAGCATAGCACGACCCACAAGGCCATAACTAGCATAGCACCACCCACATGCCATAACTAGCATAGCACACCCATAGGGCCACCACTGAAACATGGCTCGCTTATAGGGCCATAACCTTATTTTTGCCCTTCTGTGAATGTTACTGGAACCCGAGGACATCACCTAAATCCTTTCTATTTCTAGCCACATAATCACTAGTGAATTTCTTTTATTAATTCTCTTTTCAACAAATCAGATCAAAATTATTTCTAGTGAAAATCAATCCGGTGAAGTTTTCTTTTCGTTTCAATAACATTATTATGAAAACAGTTCCATCTAACGTTACTCAGTCAGGTAAATCCAGTCATGCCCAAGGTTGTCGAACATTGAGCTCTGATACCAAACTCTGTCACAACCCGACCCCCGGACCGGACATCATATCAGTCAATCTAAGGCCCTATCGTCGGGCTTCTCGTGGCTCCAAGCTCCTCACATGGTCCGCCGAGGCACCGAGCGTGCGACAATCATCATCATCTTTCCACTAACCTCTAAACACGAGGTTTAAATCATTTCATTCATGCTTCACTAAGCAATTAATTTCAAATCAAATTCACCGGATGTTCAAAATCATATTCATACTAGAAATCAATATAATGGTAGCGGAAGCACTTTTCTGATCAAAGCTTTCTAAATCATTGAACACTGTTTAACATACAATATCTAAAAATCATTAGTTTATCAATCAAAATAAACAATGTTCAAGATGGTAAAACAGTCTTGTAGATATATATACAAAAATATGATACATGGACCTCCCGCCCAAATCCAAATTATACATCGTAAAAACTATACAAAACAGAGAGACAGTTTAACAAAAAATATCAAACACACACACTCTCTCTCTCTACAAATCCTCCAGTCTCCGGTCTGCATCCTCACTGAGCGTTGGGCCCATGAGTACTTGTAAAAAAAAATGGGGTGAGCTCGAAAGCCCAGTGGATCTCCCCTACACGTCAATAGCATTATACAAATGAGCATACGAAACATGCAAACAATTACAAATCATCAGGGGCATTTCAAACACTTAGTCAATTTATCTGTTGCACTATAATATCAGGAATTTACCATCTGATATTAGGAATTAACGGAAAGAGTAAACCACCCTCGGTATCCCAATTGTGGTCCTGAACATAATTGGGCATGACATCTTTATAAAACAGAAGTCTACCTCTGAGACCACGACCCAAGAAGATACTGAAACCAAAGAAAAAATCTTCATGACTTTCCAAATCCAAAGGTCTCATACGGTCGCTCACAATTTGGCCTAGTTGGGGGATACCCACGATGACGTCCTGGTCACAACTGGATAACATCTACGTGATGTACCAATGTCCGTCCATCATCCCAGTACGTGGAGTTCTTAGTAAGCCTTTGATGTTTTTTTAATTTTACAATCATAGTTTTCATTCCACGTAGCATAGAGACATGCTTTCAAAATGCTAACCCAAGCAAAGAAAACAAACGAACATCAAGCTAATCATAATATCCTAGTATTAGAAAGCGAGTAACCAGTCATCAAGATATCATATCAATCATTCCACCCAAAGCATACATTCCTAAAATGGTACTAAGTACAGGAATTTAAACATGAATCATATTCTGTATCCAACATCCGCATAATACTAAAGAGTAAGGAAGAAATAGTCAACCCCACCTGTACACGCCAGAATACTGCTGGATCGTCGCTCCTCGCATAGTAGTCTAATACCGTCAATCTACATCATTAGACGGTAGTAATACATTGCTTTGAGCTTTTAATACTCTTTTCACCTAACTCTAGGGGTCTGGTATCATTCAGTGCTTTAAAGTATACATAAAACACTCCAAAAACAACATTCAAGTCCATTGATCGCAATCGGTCCTGTGTGGATCGTGGTCCACACTCGATTTCTCACCCAATAGTGAGATTTTGCATGTGTAAGCCATACTCGCAATTCCCATTTTAGTTTAACACTTAAATCTAGTGTATTAGACTCCCAACAACCATTCAAACATATAAACCAGCTAAGGATCGATGCTTGCATTGTTTCTTCACAAAAATCTTTTAACTAAACCCTAAAAACGAGATTTCCTTTCAATGAAATCAACCCCTTCAATTCCACCACCAAACAACCATCATAAATCATCCCTTATCAATGTTTAAAACACATAAGGAAAGAAAGATAAACTCACCTTTGATCGTCTCTTATCGCTCTTCTCCAAACCCCAAGCTGTAGAATGACAAATGAGCAACTTTAGGGCTTGAAATATATTTATAGATCACGCAAGGACCGTGGTCGGAGTTCCATGGATCGTAGTCGTCAGACCAATTTTTCTTCGTGGACTGTAGTTGAACTGTAGGGACTACGGTCGACAGTGTAGTTTGCCCCTTTTTCCCAGATTTTCCTCGCCAAGGACTGCGGTCGGACTCATGTGGACTGCGGTTTATGCATAATTTTTCTAGATTTCGTAATTTTCGAACGTTTCTAACTATCCTATGTTCTAATTTATTTTATCTTGATTAAATAACATACAACGATCATTAAAAACAAGTTTTCAATCATTTTTATATTTATTTAGAATTTTAAAAAAATTCATATTGACGTGGACGCATTATAAGACTTAGGGTGATTACAGATGGCCTCCAAGGAGCATTTGGGATGATTTCTAGAGTTTTGTTCCATCAAACCAACATGTATATTGAAAAATATAAAACAGTAATGAAAAACAAATGTTCCATGCTAGTGCCTTACCTTGTCTACAATCGTCAATGAAGTTGGAAAGAGTTTGGGGTGGGTTAGAATCACTGTAAGACTCATTAGGATGAGAGTAAATCGAATTGTGGCAGTTGGTAAGGTTTCTAGAGAGCTCTTAAGTGATTGCGCACCAATCGTCGATAATTAGGGTTTTGCACACGTCCTCTCTATATATGTTTTTCACGTATTACTGCGGTAATGTGATTAATACATGCTTATTCTAGGTTTTTTTCATGTATTATTGTGGTAATGTATATCATTATCATGGTAATTAATGTCTTTGTATTATTTTCGAGTCTTCTTGATATTTTCTAAATTTTCTATTATTTTTATATTTATTCTAAGTTTTTAAACTTGTATTTCATGATTTGGAAGCATTTATAATTTTTAAATTATTTATTTAAATTTATTTTATATTTATAAATTCCAAAATTCTATAATTTTTTCATTGACTTTTGGGGTATTACTTGCCTATCTCATATTGATTGGGTTTGGCGTTGGCTGACTTGAAAACTTCCCATTTTCCATTTGATTTAGTGAAGTTGAGATTTGTCCCATTGATGTTCTAGTTTAGATATCCATTGCCAAATATTATTCTAGAACGAAAGTATATTTTGTCGAAATTGAGCCATAATATTTTGGAATTGAATCCTATTTTGCATCAGCAGATTTAGATTCTCTTCTAAGGATGGTTTCCTAGGTTGTTGAGGTATATGTCTACTTGAAGATGGGAAAAGAAAGGTAGGTAGAACCGATGGTTTGGGAACAAGAGTAGAATTTTGGAAACCACATGGACCCAAATGTTAACCTTTGGTTCAAGATAGGTTTGAGTGATGCCTAATGAAATTATGATTCTAAGTGTCCCCATAAGATGGAATCTGGGGCCCCAATAAGGATTCAAAGCATTTACTTGTTTTTAATAAACATTAAAAAAACTACTGGTTTAATGGATAAGATGGAGTAGAATGAGAAGTTCTTGAACAAATGGAGTAAATCTCTTGAGGATTCGACATTAGGTCTTTCTCAAAAATTCCAATTTTAAAAGTTTTAACACGGAATGATGTACCTCTACAATAACAACCATTCTTAAAAGTGTTAATCTTGATCAGGATTAATGTTCCCAAAATGAATTAGAATAAGAACAAATGAGGAGCATATTTTGCGCATCAACAATTAGAAACCTAACATATGAAGTCTACATTAAACCTAATATTTGTTTTGCAATAGGGTTATTAGGCAGATATCAAAGTAATCCAAGGATAAAGCATTGAAAGGCCAATGAAAAAGTGATGAGGTAACAGAAAAAAAAAAAAAAAAAGATTTTAAGCTAATGCAAAGACATTTCGACCATTTGAAGGTGGTCGGATATTGAACTCTAATTTTATTGAATGCATCTATACTATGAAGTCTACACCATGTTATCTTTTCCTACTTGCTAACATTGTTCTATCATGGAGAAGCAGTAAATAAACAATAATTATTTCATCTATTACATAAGTAGAATTTATTGAATGCTATAAAGCTAGCACACAAGCATTATGGTTGTTTTTCTCAAATCTCCGTATTGTCAATACCGTACAAAAGGCCATTAAAGATTTGTTGTGATTACTCAACTAATTTCTTTTCTAAGAATAAGAAAAGTGGAAATTATAGTGAGCATATCAATATAAAGTATTTGGTTGTTTGATATCACATTAAAGGGCATGCAACTGTCATTGAGCATATTGACTCATCTCATGTTAGCAAATCCCATTGCTAAAGGAGCCAACAAATCATCATAAGGATTGTGTTGCAAACATGGCCCTAGTAGCTGAGTTGGTTAAATTTCTTGTTTATTGACTTTTGTAAACAATTTTAAATAAATAGATTTTAGTTGATAAAATATAATTTTTTTTTTTAGTTATGCACATAAAATCCATTATTAAAATCTATTAGGATTTATGAAAATAGACTCTTAATGACTTATGAAAAGTTTGTTCATTTAGAGTTTATTTATTTAAAAATTATTAAATTTGTAATACATATTAAAAATTATTAAATTTGTAATGCATAAGAGGAGAAGTTTGCTAAAAATCTTCGTGATTCAAGTTTAATAATTTCTATATAAGTGCAAGTGTTGGTAAATTTACAGCCATAAAGTGAAAGCCATAAAACTATTCACAATAAGCCAAGTGGAAGATTGTTTGGACTATTATGGTTATGAGTTGCGGCTTGCCATGACTGTTCATCTAATATTATTCAATACCTATTGTGACATGTATAATGGTAGTTTAATATTTCATAAATAGTGGTAAGACCAAGGTCTATAAATATTAATTATCTCTTTGATGGAAATAGATGTATAAGTAGGTAACAAAGTCTAGATTTGTCTCATGCGAACATTTATCTCCATTAATTACATAATATAGGCTTGTCGAGAAGGAAAAACATGGCAACCAAATGTATAATCGCCATTTTAATCTTATTTTATTCTTTTGTGGAGCGGTTGGCTCTGGTTGGAAATGGATAGAGTTTATCCTTCAATGTATATCCTTAACTGCATGTTAATGGTAAACGTTTCCTACAATTAGGACATTAAGGCATTATCACCTTCTGCTTTGTTCGAGTGGAAGGATTATCGTCCATGCTTCACAAGGTGGATAATCAAGCAAGGTTAGCTAATATCCAACTAGGTACAGAGTTCTAACGATAAATTAGATAATCTTTGTGAGTGGATAGTTTGAATTTCACTTGTGAATTTCATAAGGCCATGCCATTGGAAATGTCCTACAGTGGCTTTGGGTCAAGTCATCAAGTACGAAAAGTTTGCTCTCAATTGGCAGTAATGTGTTGAACAAGATTCGGGCTACCTTGAGAGGAATATTTGATGTTCCAAAAGTAGCATGCCAAGAAAAAAAAATACTTGGTCTCCATTGCGTCCTTAATTGGAAGGAACAAATAGAATTAGAAAAAAAATGGAATCTTACAGATGTATCAAATTCACAATCAAAGGGAAAAAGGTATTGCTAAAGATAGTGGTGCAGGCGAGACTTGCTTATACCACAAGCTCCTGCAAACTCAAAGTATTTTGGAAGCAAATGGAAAGCCATATGACGCAATTCTCGTGGTGCTCGTCAGACTCAAATTGTAAAATTCATTAGAAAACTTCAAAAGATTTCTGCCTTTCCAAATTTTATGACGGTACAGGCTTTAGGAAAATCAAAGCCTTCAACCAAACTATGGTGGCAAAACAAAGGGTGGAAGCTTCTAAAAAGAGCAAAAGGGTTCATTTACTAAAAGAAAAGGTGTTAAAAGCTAAATACTATTCTAAGCACCATTTTCTTAGAAGCAAACCTAATCCAATGACCGTCGTACTTATGGAGGAGCATCCTTCGGGGATGATTTCTTACTAGTAAAAGTACGAGATGATAGTGGGCTATATACGGTACCAACTAGACCCTTGGATATCAAGGAAATAATTATAAAGAGAATAAAAAAAATCAAAACAGAGGCTTGCGTGAACAATGTCTTAAGACAAAATTTGTTCCATTTTCGAGTGCTTGAAGACTATGGAATCTGTCTCCTATGATACAATTGTTCAAATCGAATTACAACACCAAAATTCAATTTCTATCAAATTAGAATCAACCAAAATTTTATAGAATTCTCTTCTTTTTTAAATCAAGATAGTTATTTTATGTAAATAATGTATTATTTATTAAACTAGAAGAGGTGTGTTTAAATTGGTACGAATTTTCAAACAGTCACCAAACTAGTTAACAGTAAGAAAACAACTCAAAAATTGTCTTAAGACAGTTAATGACAGTTTTAATTTAAAAATTTAAATTAAAAAAATAAAATACGGGCTGAATGAATAGCCCACAAGGCCCCAAGGCCCAAGGCCCTTGTTTTTTATTCATTTAAATAATGTATTTCAAATATATCCATGAATATGGGCCCAACATGTGCTCATTGTCTCTTTTATCTTCCAACCAAAGAGACTATTACACTATTCTTTTTTATCTAAGTTATACCTTTTTAGTTTTGCTAATGTGAGACTATTCAAAATTCTTTATTTCTATTCAAACATAACTATATTTTTCTAACAAAAGGAAGATGCTAATTAGAATTTGAATTTGGTAAACCAACATTTTTTCCCATTGACGCACCTATCATAATGACCATTCTTCCTAGTCTGCGTAAGCCCATGGTTGCTCTATAATGGCATTATAACAGGAACATGATATATAAATTTTCGTAAGTGGGAAAGGGCTACGCATTGGCATTCCTACACTTAAAATATATTCAATGGTCCTCTGAATACATTTGTTAGGAATCCTGTTTGTAGCCATTGATTAGCATTTTTGGTGCTGGAAATTACATTAACAATTTTTAATTGTGCAGGTTTATGCATATCATGTTCGACTAATTTTGGATCTCTCAAAAAATCTGAATGTCAATGACTTTTGGAAACAAACCATCGCATATAGACATTCATCTGCTCTATTTAGAAATATAGTGATATTGTGCAGGTCATTTTTAGAAACTAAATATTATACTCTGATTGGCTTATGGATATCGTGTGCAATTCTAGAAACATTATCGCACAATACCTTTTTATTTGCAACGATTAAAACAAATTTTACTTCTGCATGAAACATTTCTTAAAAAGTCATAACACAATTCTATTCTAAAAAAATCACTCTTAAAATTAGAATCTTTGTTTGTAGAATTTTTCTAAATATAGAAAAAGTTTTTCAACAATCTCTTAATTAAAAATCCCGCAATGATTGAAATAGAATTTAGAAACCCTTTTGGAATGCATTTTAGAAATTAACAAGTTGAATTCCTCTCTAAAATGATTTTAGTTTGCTCGCATTCAGAAAGTCGTAGATGATTTTCACTGTTCTTAGAAAGACACAGATTTCTGGAAATCTATCATCCTGTTGATTGTGCCAACAACATCAGACACAGTACATCGCATAGTCCACTCAGAATCTTTATTTACTATAAAAAGCTTACATACTACTAGCTATATATTCTGAGGCGTTCAAGGCTTTCATCATCCCTTTGTACTACAAAGAAACCAGAGTTTATACATACATATTTTAGTGTATTGAGTGTTGAAAGTTGTATTACACTTGATTCAATTTCTATTGAGTGATCATGAGATTGAGAAATAGTTGTACTCTCTACACTTATGTTTAAGAAGACATTAGTGTCTGTTAGTTATATTTGAATGGTTGTCTATAGAGTTTGACAGTACTTCTCTCAATGAGAGTTCGTTCGTGTGATTCCTGTTTGGAGTGTACTGCTATAAGTGTTGGACTTGCTGAGAAATGGTATACTTTACAAACTATAGTGAAATCCTTTGATCTGGGCAAGGCCCCACAAACATAGGCTTAGAGGTTGAACTACATAACCAATTGTTGTGTGTATTTTTCATTTTGCACAATCTGTTTATGCTACTGCACTTCAATTTATATTCTGATAAGTATCTAATAATTGTGACTCAAAAACTTTCAATTGGTATCAGAAAGGGTCACCTTTCCTTTGTTGTAGCCTTTAACTTGTGTAATACCCTGAAATCTCACAAATGCGTACACATTGATTACTAAATATAAAATAAACTAATTAAGGAAATAAAAAAGATATATTTCAATAAATGTTATGAGCGCAAATGGATTAAAATAAATTAAATAGTGAATTGAAATTGCACTTGGTTATTTGACCATTATAGATTAAAAATAAAATAATATGAGGTTCGTGTGTACATCGATATCAAACATATAAAATAAATTAATCAAGAAATAAATGAATTTAAAATCTTGTTTTATTTAAATATGCACATAGACTATGGTTGGAAAATAAAACATCAAATATTGATTTATAGATTAAAAATCAAAGATTGGCATAAGAAATAAATTAAGTATTCGGTTGATTGAAATGAAAATAAAAATGATGAAAGCTTGCTTGTCTAATAGAAAAGAAAATCTAGCTTTGCGTCTCTACTGGTCTGTGAATGAAGAGGAATGACGAAGAACAAGTTGCGGGTTTTAGCGTTGGACGAACGAAGAACAGAAGTAGTTACGTTATGCATCGCAGCGGTGCATATGCGTGTGAAGAAGACGAAGGGTGATGTCCTAGTTTTGAACTCATAATTGTGGAGAATTTTTCAGCAACACAATCTAAATTTTTTGGCACAAAAATGACGAAACACGATGCCCTAGATTCGGAATGAACGAGTGTAAAAGGAGTTTGAACATTTGAAAACCATTTAGAACATAGTGAGCTTCGTTTTGCATTCTAATAAATAATTTAATTGATTTGTATTAGTATTTTTGAGAGATTAAAATTTATACTTGGATTCACAAAAGATTTGGGCATCTATACTTGTTTCGGTGAGGAACGAAGGAAAAATTGTAGAGAGGTATAAAGATTTTTTTTATTTTTTATATGAACTAAAATTAGTTAGAAATGAATTAGTTAGAGTATACAGATGTGAAGAATGAGATTATTCTTAGTAGTTAAAAAATCTGAATTTGGAGATTTCATTTAAGTTTTTATTTATTGAATTATTATTATCTATTGGAATGGAGACTTGGTGGATGTGAAATAAATTTTATTTGAAGTTTAGGGGTTCGAAAACTCAGAGAAATTGCTTCATTTTGATTATATGAAATTCTAGAATTTTGGAATGATGCTGAATTTGTTAAAATTGACATTTAGACTTTATAATTATTTTAAAATTTGTTTAAGCTTAAGAGTATTTTTGAATGAGATTGAATTTATTTGGAGTCTTGAAGTAAATATTAAATATTAGAATTATCTTTATTGAAGTAGAATTATTTATTTAAGAGTTAAGGGATTTTTTTGAATGGTTTTAAGCCTGAGATTATTTTATTTAATTTGGAAGGATAAAAGAGGTCTAGAAAATTTAATATATAAATTTTCTATTGTCAGATTAGACTTAAAGAGCAGTGAAGATCTATGAGGAAGTGCAAGGGAGATCCAATATTTTCAGGTGGGAAGTATTTCTTTGCTCGTTAATATTATACAAATTTTAGATTCAAAACATGATCACTATTAGCTTAGGAAATTTTGCATGCTATGGTTGTTGTTTGTTTGTGATTGGAATGATTTAAATGATAATCATAATGTCCGGTTAATTGCTTTCTGACATGTTTTATCGAGTTCATGATTTATTCATTTTATTCATCATTTATTTGCTCATATTTGGCAGACAATGTTATATGAATGACACTATTTGTAGGTCTAAATAGGATTAATGGTTTATTAAGAACACACGTACCGATACAATGGGTAGCCACATACACACTGTACCTCTCCATATAGTGCAGTATATCACTAGTCTGGGCACATTGTGAGTATTTCCACCCTATGGCTATGGAGACAGCTTAGGTTGTTCTTAGAGATTGGTAATCACTAGATAGTATTACCTTTTCTTATATAGTAATCCCTACAATCTAGCTGGATAGTGTACCTAGAGTAACTGATATGGTGATTTGAACGCCATACCTGGAGAGCTCATCGTGATGGTATATATGGAAAGCATACCAGGAGAAATCATGATAGTACAGCTAGAGTGCGTACTAGTTGTTCACTCCAAGATTACAAGAAATACTAGGGGTAGATTCATTTTCGTCCTTTAGAGTACAACAGACAAATGAATGCTTGAAAGGATTAATGTGTGAAAGTGTGTGCATGTTTTGATTATTGGTTTCTATAATGTTGATAATGTGTAAGAATGATCTATTAGGCTTTCGAGCTCACTCTCATTTCTTTTTTAAGAACATATGGACGTAATACGTAGCAGTCTACATCAAAAGACTCTCAGTTTTGATTGAAAATCTCATGGGGAGATTATTCGGGATAGGAGATTTAGAGGTTGTATTTTGTTTATCTCATTTTGTAATAAAACTGGATGTATGTTTTTCTTTTGAGTTTAGTTTCACTATTTTATATGTATTATCTTCGTTTTGGAATAATCGGCCGGCTTGGCCAATATATTTTGAATTTAATGATTTCATCTGTTGTAGCACTTACTCTGATGATTTTATATTATTTATTTTAAGAATTTCTAGTGAAATAATTGAGCTTATTTTGAATACTTCACTGACACTTGATATTGGTTTAACACACTTTTCCTAAATTGAAGAAATTTAGTTTTGACGTACTTTTCCTGAACTTAAGATTTAGTTTTGAAAGTCAGTGAAGTAAGATATTGTTTTAGAAAGTTGACAACTCAGTTCTCATGAAAGGATAACTCGATGATTACATACCAAGAAATCTAGACCTAAAACCAGGGTGGCATAACTTGGCAGGAGAGATCTGTTACAAAAATGAGTCACTTAGTACCAGTTTGACACCATCCCAAAGAAGGAGGATCTATCACTCGACCTCCTCTCCTCGAAGAAGGCAGCTATACTTACTAAAAAACGAAGATGTGAATCTTCATTTAATCTTTAGATGAATATGCCTGGAGGACCATTGAAGATGGCTGCACCGAACCAATTTCAAAAAATAGTTCTGGTGCAAAATCTAAATTTGATTGGTATGAGGAAAAAAGAAGACTTTTCCTTACAAACTCTAAGGCGTTCAACACCATCTTCAATGATGTTGACACAGAGCAGTTCAAACTAATCTCAACGTGTGAAACTACTAAAGACGCATAAAAAAAAACTTCAAACTATGCACGAAGGAACTAATGTTGTGCGTATTTCTAAACTTCAACTGTTAATATCTCAATCTAAACTTTCAAAGATGGAGGAACATGATAATATCTCAAGCTTCAACAGCAAACTGCGTAACATTGCAAATCAAGCATTCCAACTGGGAAAGAACTACTTAGACGAGAAGTTAGTAAGAAAAAGCCTTAAGATTTCTACCCTCGAGATTTGCTGCAAAAGTTGTTGCTATAGAAGAGGTTAAGGATCTAACCAAAATGAGATTCGATGAGCTCATGAGTTCCTTGCAAACATATGAAATGAGCTTTACAAATTAGAAATATGAGAAGAGTATTGCTTTTCAAGCTGAAACTAGTGTGAATAACAAAGAAGATGAGATTGCAATGATCACTAGAAACTTTTCCAGATTTCTAAAGAAATATGGAAAACAGAATTCTTTGCCAAGGAACAGGTTTGAAAATAAAAAGTTTGTAAAGGAGTCTCCTAGGTCTAACAGTCAATTCAAAAACATCAAATGTCATGAATGTGGGGGGTTGGGACACATTCAGGCAGAATGTGCGAGCACACTCAAGAAGAAATTCATGAATGTCACATGGAGTGATGACTCTGAGAATAGCAAAAAAAAAAGATGAAGGAATTACAAGCAACTTCATTGCTTTCACTGCTCCTGTCAAACATGAATCCATTGCAAATTCTATAACTTGAACTACCTATGAATCATAAAGTGAAGACGATAAGGTAATGGATGATTTCAAAAATACTAATAAACTTATGTATGAAAAATGGTTGTAGGCTAATTCACAGAACAAGGAACTGGAAGACAGATTTGCAAGATGAAGGGAACTATTAAAACACAATAGTACACAATCAAGGAAAAGGAAAGAAGGACAGATGAGGTAACTATCAAGCTAAATGTTGCAGAACAGATACTTGAGCACCTGAATACTAGTAAAGGAAAGCTAAACGAGATATTCGACATGGTGCAAAGTTCTTATGATTGAAGGGGTCTTGGCTACAAACAAAATCTAAGCACGAAAGTCAGTCCTGAATGACGTTCACAATAGACTAATAAAAAAAGTCAGTAGAGAAATGAATACACCATAGGAATGAAGCATAAGATCCACTTCAAGAAAGAAATAGAGAAAACCCCTATTTGCAACTACTGCAACAAGTTTGATCATAAATTGAAGAAATGTCAAAATCTCTAGAGAAATGTATTACAGAAAAGCAAAAAAAGGAAACCTATAACCAGTCAGAAATGGGTTCCCAAAGAAATGAACAGAGCATTTGTTGTTCATACTGCCTTGTCTGCTTGCTTTGATGAAGCATGGTATCTCGACAGTAGATATTCAAAACACATGACAAGTAACAAAATTTTTTTTAACCTCTTTTTGTGCAGAAGAAGATGGCCATATCACCTTTGGTGATGGAAGAAGAGGAAACGTTATTAGTAGAGGTACCTTAAATGTACCTAGTCTCGCTAAGCTGAGAGGTGTGTTGTATGTGGAGAGCCTGAAAGCAAATCTTATTAGCATCAGCCAATTTTGTGATGAAGATCCATGATTCAACTTCACAAAAGAAGGATGCCAAATAGAGGATGACACTAGAATATCTGTCATGAAGGGAATCAGAACTGTTGACAACTGTTGTCATGTTGAATGAAGCATCACGACTCTTCTGAAACAATGTCACAACACAATTCTGAACTCTCTGGAAACATGGCATCAATGGTTCAGACATGTTAATTTCAAAACATTAAAGAATCTTAGCAATATATGCATTGTCCACATACTTCCAAAGCTTAATACCAAGTAGATTGTTGTCTACGGGCTACGCCAATTGGGAAAACATAAATGAACCACACATCCTTCAGTACAGCATACAACTACAACTAGAGTTCTTAAACTACTACACATGGATCTTTTCGGACCAACGCAAAATGAAAGTATTGGGCGAAAGAGATATATGTACGTTTGTGTAGATGATTTCTCCAGATACACCTAGGTAAACTTCATTAGAGAAAAATCAGAAACATTTTACATTTTTAGAAGTTTATGCCAAAAATTGCAAAATGAAAAAGGAAGTTGTATTCAAAAGATAAGGAGTGCTCATGGTAGAGAATTTGAGTACCAAAACTTTGTCGATTTTTGCAATAAACAAGGAATAAGTCATGAGTTTTCTACTCCCAAAACTCCACAATAGAATGGAGTTGTTGAAAGAAAAAAACTGAAGTTTGCAGGAGATTGCGAAAACAATGCTTCAAGCTGCAAGTCGTCCCACAAAATTCTGGGGTGAAGCTGTCAATGTTGCAGTATGTATAGTCAATAGAGTTTACTTGCGATCTAGAACTATAAAAACACCACATCAACTATGGAAGGAAAAGAAGCCTAATGTAAGTTATTTTCAAAGAGCGATGAAGGTATCTTCTTGGGATATGCTACCAATAGGAGAGCATATCGAGTCTTTAATAATTACACTTAATCTGTGATTGAGTCTATCAATGTCACTGTTAGTGACTATTAGAAGGAAGAAAAAGTAGAAAATGTTGATCAGACTGAAGAACTATTGTTGTTGTCAACAGTTCTGATTCCCAACAGACTCCAAATTAAAAGCTGTGCGAGAACCATCACCCAGAGTCCGACTAAATCATCCTTCAGATCAAATGATTGGTAAACTGAATGAAGGAAGACAGCTCAGAAACATTCCACGAAAGAATTATGGAGAAATGGCACGTTTTTCTTGCTATACATCATTGATTTAACCCAAAAATATCAAGGAAACTCTTCAAGATGAAAACTGGATTACTACCATGCAAGAGGAACTGGAACAGTTTGAAAGAAGCAAAGTTTGCGAGTTAGTTCCTAAGCCTGAGAACGTGATTAAAACAAAATGGGTCTTCAAAAACAAAACAGATGAACTCGAGAATGTCATAAGGAATAAGGCAAGATTGGTAACATAAGAATACACTCAAATTGAACGAATTGATTTTGACAAGACTTTCACTCCAATAGCACGCCTAGAGTCCATAAGGATATTGCTAGCTGTTGCATGTGCTCAAAATTTATGTTACATGAGATTGATGTCAAGAGTGCATTTCTCAATAGATATCTAAATGAAGAAGTATATGTTAAACAACCAAAAGGTTCTAAAAGCCATGAATATCCAAATCACGTGTATCATCTTAAAAAGGCTCTATAAGGGTTAAAGCAAGCTCTATGAGGATGGTAGGAACATCTCATAACTTTTTTGATCAACAAGGGCTACTCTAGAAGTACGGTTGACAAAACTCTTTTCTTAGGATTTGTTGATAATCACCTAATAATTGCTCGAATTTACGTTGATGACATAGTTTTTGGGTTTACTTCATCTAATCTTGCTAATGAGTTTGCTGAGTTAATGAAGGACGAATTCGCGATGAACATGGTTGGGAAACTCAATTACTTTCTTGGACTACAAATTAAGCAAAGCCCGAAAGGTATTTTTGTTTCTCAAACTAAATATGCTCGGAACTTGGTTAAAAATTTTGGCTCAAAATTAGCTAAGCATGTGCAAATGCCTATGAACACTAGCATTAAAATCTCTAAAGACTTAGATTGAAATAACGTAGATCAAAGCCAATATAAGAGCATTATAGGTAGTCTCCTCTATCTAAACAAAAGTCGACTGGACATAAGTTATAGTGTAGGTGTATGAGCTAGACATCAAGCTTCCCCTAAAGAGTCACATATGGCGACTGTCAAAAGTATAATAAGGTATACCAATAGAACTATGGAATATGGAATTTGGATGTCAAAGAATAGTAACCTTGATCTAATAGGATACAATGAAAATAGAAAAAGAACAACAGGTGGTTGTTTTTATAATGAAAATAATCTGGTGGCCTGGATGAGTAAGAAACAGAACAGCATCTCCTTATCCACGGCTAAAGCAAAGTACATTGCAGCTGAGAGTTGTTGCGCTCAGCTACCATGGATGAAGCAAATGCTAGAAGACTATGGAACTAAAAATGATAGTATGATTCTGTACTAAGATAACAGAAGTTCCATTGATATATCCAAAAATTCAGTTCAACATTCTAGAATGAAACATATCAATATTAGGCATCATTTCATTCGAGAATTGGTGGAGGTGAAAACGATGGTTCTGACACATGTGATTAGTGAGAACCAACTTGCAAACATATTCACAAAACCTTTAGATGCAGTTAGGTTTGAGAAATTACATGCTTCATTAGGTTTTGTGAATATGTTTGCAAGTTGGTTCTCACTGATCACATGTGTCAGAACTATCGTTTTCACGAAACCTTTAGATGACATGATCGATTGAAGTATTTGAAGCAATGTTTCATCTCAACATTTAATAAACCATTCAACATCCTCAGTCTGATGGCAGTTTACCACTAGGCATGACCTAGGTCTCTCAAAAACCTCTCTGTTATTCAAACCGAGAAGTCTCTATACTTCACATGATCATACACAAGTTGGTTCATCTTCTTTCTCACCTTCTGCTCTCACTTGATCCATCGCTTTCTTGATCACCATGGTATCATCTCGGTTCATGATTGGCAAAGAATTAGTGCCTCCGATATGATTCTCAAATGAGTTCAGCCCTAGGCCACAACGCTCCAAAATCAAGGCTAGAAAATTTGTCCATCCTATTCCTGTATCCATAAACTCAAATTTCTCAAGGGATGATGTCCCTATTGCCAACATATTGGCTCAAATGTCTCAGCTACATCAAGGTTCATCAAAACAACCTCCCCGTAAATAACAGATAGGTTTGGATCCACCAAATCCCTTTGTTTTTTTTCTCCAAACCAAGTATGGGTTCCTCAAAACCATCAATAGAAAAATCTAATCCATCAATTAGTGGTCCTGCATTCATGTTATATGTTCCTCGTACTTCCAAGAAAACAAGTGTGCCTCAACCCAAGTCCACCAAGCCTCCACCACATTCCTCACTAGAATCTGTCTTAGAACAGGGCCCTACTAGACCCACGACCATTGGTGACACAATGGATAAAACCTGTGGCTTCACCTCCTACTTCAAGTCCAAATACCACTCGTGTTCATACATAACCTTTTCGTCCTGACCCAACATCCTCGAATGTTCCTCAATCACCCAAAGTCCACAAAATCAAGGCATCTTGTGCCAAAAGCTCTCAATTTTTTTATTTATCAAAAAAAAATCTCTATGGTCACAAATTTGCTCAAAATCCTTTTTAGTTGAATGAATTATTAGTTAGTCTGATTTTGGGAAAGCTGGTTTGGTTTGTCTGTTAGAGCAACAACATCTGTTAAAGTTTGTCTCATGTCACTCATTCTACTCACCTTCTTTAGTAAAGAATTTTATGTCAATCTCTCTTCCACTGTCACTGACCACCAGTCACCTTGGCACCATATGAATTATGTCCGTGGCCAAGTCATTTCCCTCTCTCGTTATACCTCACTAAGCCCCTTGGTTTGCTCTCTGTTGAATGTGATCCACATCCCTTTGATATCAATGTGGATATGGATGAAGTAGCTAGAATTCTCACAGATGACCCAGACAAGACTTGGTCTGGTATAGATGGCCTAAAGTCTTCTCTTCTCATAGTCAAACATTCCCTTCTGTTTCGACTATCTTTGCATATCTGGATGCTTGCTACTCGTAAATCCATTGTATATCATGACCATGCCATTTTACTCTATCCCATTAGTACTGGTCACTTCATCAATATTGGACAGATCATGTTTGACTCAATTTTCAAGACTGCTGACTTCATTTCAAGTTACAACAAATTGCTACTTCCATGCACAATTACTTCATATCTTATCAACAAGTACAAAGTACAGATTTCGACACCTAACAGGATACTAGTTAAGGGGGAGATTCAGATACTCAAAAGGTTGCTTGACTTTCACCTAGTTGACATTGAGGCGGAGTGGACTTCTATTCCTCAAACCACCATTTTTTTCTAACACCCCTGCTAATTCTCGGACCACCAAAGATATGTTGGATATCTAAAAGCTCGACTAACTTACATCACTGCTGAGCAACTACACATTCAGTCTATTCTACACATATTTGCTAATGATGATCAACCTTGACATTGTGTTCACAAAAGGGAAAGGGGGGGCGTAGTTTAGGCTTTTAGGATAGGACAGTTTGGATTCAGTTTTATCTTTAAGAAAGTTTTGATTCTATTTTCCTATCTGCTCAATTTTTGCTTATGTAGGCTCGTGTGGGTTACAAACTTATCTACACACATCTTTTCTCTTAGTTAATGAAGTGTTTCTCTGTTGATGACCTATATGCTTCTTTGATTACTAATGATCATTATGTGTTTACATGTTTATATGTTTTACACCAAACAATGCCAAAGGGTGAGATTGTTGTGAATCCTGTGTGTAGCAATTGATTGGCATTTTTTGTGCTGAATATTACATTAACAATTTTCAATAGTGCAGGTTTATGCATATCATGTTCGACTGATTTTAGATCTCTCAAAAAATCTGAATATCAATGACTTTTGGAAATAAACCAGCGCATATAGATATTCTTCTACTTTGTTTAGAAATATTGCAATATTGACGACATGTCGTTTTTAGAAACTAAATATTATACTATGATTGCCTTACGGATACCATGTGCAATTCTGGAAACATTATGGCACAATTCTTGTTTATTTGCAATGGTTAGAACAAATTTTACTTCTACGTGAAACATTTCTAAAAAAGTCAGAAACAATTCTAGTTTGGGAAATCATTCTTAAAATCAGAATCTTTGTTTTCAGAATTTTTTTGAATATAGAAAAAGTTTTTCAATGATCTCTCTCTGAAAAATCCTACAATGATTGAAATAGAATTTAGAAACCCTTTTGGAATGCATTTTAGAAATCAATAGGTTGAATCCCTATCTAAAAAAATTTGTCATCCCATTAACTGCGCCAACATTATTGAGACACGGTACATTGCACAGTCTACTCAAAAATTACTCAGAATCTTCATTTACCATGAAAAGCCTACAGATTGCTGGCTATATATTCTGAGGCATTTAAATATTTTATCATCACTTCGTACTACAAAGAAACCAAAGTTTATACATACACATTTCATTGTATTGAGTGTTGAAAGTTGTATTACATTTGATTCAATTTCTATTGAGTGATTGTGAGATTGAGAAGTAGTTATACTTTTTGCACTTATGTTCAGGTAGATAGAAGTATGTCAGTTATAGCTGAATGGTTGTCTGCAGAGTCTGACAGTACTTCTCTCAACGAGAGTTCGTTCGTGTGATTCCTGTTTGGAGTGTACTACTATAAGTATTGGACTTGCTGAGAAGTAGTGTACTTTGCAAACTATAATATAATCCCTTGGTCTGGGCCAGGCCATGCAAACCTAAGCTTAAAGGCTAAACTACGTAACCAATTATTGCACGTATTTTTCATTCTACACAATCTATTTTTGCTACTGCACTTCAATTTATATTCTAATAAGTACCTGATAACAGCAACTCAAGAACTTTCCAACTTCAACAATATGGGTCCCGGTTACGCAGCCCGCATGCATTCTACTGGGGAGCATGTACCAAGTGAAAGGAGTATTATATATCTCAACGTAAATGCTGCATTCGAGGCCGCAGGCCAGGCGATTGCAGTAGGAGCAATCATCCGAAATGGAGGAGGCGACTCATGTTAGCAAAGGCCTAAGAGTATTTGCAAAAACTTCAGCTAAATTTCAGCCCAGAATTAGCTGAAGTTATTACTAGAAGAGAGGGTAAGTATTCAGAACGGAAATGGATTTACTTTGCAGGAGATAGAGATATCTTATGGCCTGTGCAAGAGAAGAATGTCAAAGGTTTTTAATGTGTGCAGCATAAGTTAAAAAGCTGCTCATCGTCAATGTAGTGAAAGCATCATCATATGAGTTGAGGACTCACCTGCGCGATTGTTGAGATGTTATCAAAACTATATGTATAATGGTGAAAACAGTGCGGACCGGAATACACCTTCCCATCATTTTCTTTCCTTTTTAAGAAGTTATGATTATGATTTGCATCTTCTTCTTTTTTCTTGATTTTCTTTGTTTTATTTTTTAGTCATATAATATCATATGCGTGCCATTGTCACCAACAAATTTTAGGTTGGCCGAGCAATCCGCAAATGATTTCCAAAGGCTCCGGGTTTTAGGTAATTTTTGAGTTCAAATTAAATCTACTGAGCGATAGAGACAAATAGTCTTTAATAACTTAGGATACATGAAAAAAAAATGTGGAAAAACCTTGACACTCATTTACTCGATGGAAGTAGAAAATTAATTTAGGGTTTAAGTTCCTTAAAGCCTGAACCGAGATTGCTATCAGCCTGACCAGCCCTGTCTCAGCTTACTTTAACAACGTACAAGTAAAACTTTCAGGGCAAAATTTGCTGGGCACAACATGCACAAACTAAGTTGGGTAAGTCGCCACCTAAAACGAATAATGAACTAATATTTCAAAGAAATACATCAACTAAATTTGGTAACAGCAAAGGAGTGCGTTGAAGTGCGTATGAGACTTTTCTTTTATTTGAGTGTTACTAGGACATTGAAATTGAGGCTCAAAAACAACTAAATATACGTCTTCAATAACGAAAATTATTATAAAAAAAAGTCCAAATAAAAATTACAAACCAATTATCATAATTTACTCTCATTTCCAATAAAAATTGAAAAATTCTCACTTATTGCAAAAGTAAAAGTTTTAAAACAATGCACCATTGCAAGGGATACACCTATTTATTATAATTAATAATGGTAATTAGAAGACTAACGATATTCAAAGAAGATATATATTTTACTCAACTGCATATAGTTGAAATCTATCCTAGACTCATGTCTTAGAGACATATAAGCTCGACTCATTTGGATAGTAGACGGCGCCCGGTGGGTTCTCCAACCTAGTGACATTGCTCATGCCATTTTAGTGGGAGCAATATATTTTCACTGACTTATATATATAAGGTGCTAAAAATAGTATAAATGAATTAGAAAAAGAACTATGTTTGGTGTTAATTTTACATTAAAATAATGTAAACATCATTTATTAGTTGGAGATACCCTAACCTCAGACTAGCTGGCATAGTTTATTATACAAGAAATAATTTAAACCAGTAGATGAAGAGTAAGGCAACCTTCTGCTTAACCTTTCCTTCCTCCCCGTTTATTTTTAAAATTAAGACCTTGAAACCACGAATCTTAGGCACAAAGCTTCAGTGACTCAGCCATCTAACGATTTCTTCAGCTCCATTTTGTTCACCTGGAATCACATTAGGAGAATGGAGATTGTAATTAATTCAATTACAGCTTCGAAGAATTTTCAACTTTGCTTTTCATTAAGGGTGCATTTGGTTGATGATAAAATAAAATTTTACTTTTCAATTTTCACATGTTTGATTAGTAAAAATAGCGAGAAAAAAGTTCAAAAGTTTTTTTCAAATTTTCTCAAAAACAAAATTTTTCAACCGTAGATGTGAGAAAATAAAATTTCCTAACGAGATAATATTTTGTATATAAATTTAAGGAATAACGACCAACTAATTTGAGCCAAATTTTTGCATATCTAATCAAACAATTAAAAAATATATATTTAAATTTTTTCAAACTTCTTTTAAGAAAACAATGTTATAGCAAGAAAACTTTTCTGAACTATCAAACAAACCCTAAATAAAAAATAATAAATAGATCTTACTTTTCCCATGGCATTGCGAGCAAGAGAATTCCGTACGTACAGTCGCGTTGGTATCTGCAAAGAAGCACCTCTATGAGACTTTAAACTACAAGTGAAAGCATCAAAACGCTTAAAAAAAGTTAACAGGTAACCAGCCATGATCAGCAGGCTCATTTCAGATTGAGAAAGACTGAAGAAGTCCTTGAGGACAATTCCAGCATACACAACTCAAAACAATGCAACAAAAACAGGACAAATACGCACTCGAGGTTAAAAAGATATGCACCACACACACAAAAACAAAAGAGAAATAAAATAAAATAAAACTTTCAATTTGGGTCTCCTCTCCCCAGATTCAAGCTTACTTGTGCAGAAAAGGCAAGAATAGATGGAAAGGTTGCTGAACTAACCTTGTATGGAGCAAGTTTGTCCTTGGCCCATGTCTGCAGCTCTTCCAGGGTCATGACTGGGTTTGACTCTTCGTCTGCTCTTTTCTTTGCATCTTCATTGGGTACAATTATAGCACATACAATTTCGCCATAGTCCTTATCTTTCAAACCCAGCACAGAGCACTCCGCCACATGAGGATGCTGCATAAAGGAAAATTTTTGCATCACCTATCCACATAGCATTCCAAAATATGGTAACACTGTGATAAACATGCTCTCCCTATATTTCTGCTCCATTTCTCTGAGTTCATCTTTCTACCCATTAATATCATTAAAAAAAAAAAAAAAACACGGAAACAAGTTCTCCAGAGATTTAATAACACATGTTCAGAAAATGGTAATCACATCTTGTCAACTGAAAAAAATAAAAAGTCCCACTACAAATTCAAACCATCTACCAGGATAGAGAAAACCCAAGGATTGGCAATAGGCTAATTTATTGCACAATGAATCCCATTAAATTGCAGTCACTAGAGGTCAGACTTCTTAAATTGCTCAAGAGCAAAGAGACAACAGAAAGTAGATGCATTTTGCCGTGTAAGATGAACTGCAATTTTCAAATGAACAGATTATTTAAAACAAGGTGCCACGAATGGGAACTGCCACATTAAGAAATCCATAACATTCACTGGCTCACTAGCAAGAGATAGAAGCCTGTGAAAGTCAAACACTCCCATTTTATTATGTTTTTGTTCCTTTAACCACTCATTAGTAACAATAATATACAAAATAAACAAAGAAAAAGAGAAAGGTTATCTAGGCTAGGTCAAACAAACCTAATGTCATGCAAATGCCTCCTTGCAAAGTTGGTTCACAATCCTTCACACCCTACTTTTCAGTGTTCACCTTCCAGATACCATTTGGAAGGTACAAATACCATCCAAAGGGAGGGTTTTAGGATGGCTGGAGCCTCCAAAATCTTAACATGTGACATTCGACAAAGACAATATCAAAACATGTGTTTATCACCTCATTGCTGCAGCTTCTGCACAGGCAGGAGAATTAGTGGCTCACATCTTAGCCCATTGTGCATATGCTAGAAGAATTTGGAATAGATAGTTTAATCTTTGTGGCCAGAAAATGACTCCCCCAAAGGAAGGGGATAAAAGGAACAAGGAGTATGTGGGACACGGTTCAACTAGTCTGAGTACGAAGTCCCCAAGTGAGCACATTATCAGGGACCATCAAGCACATTTGCAAGGATCAAGAGTGATCTCATTGTTGCATAGCTTAGGTCAGAGCAACGTGCCATCGAATGTTCAACTGGCAGTCTCACAATTGGGCATGCGCATCCAAAATTTATCATTTTGTACTCCCATGGGTAGAAGGCGGCGAGAGGAAGGGAGCGGGATCTTTTACTAGTGAATTCCCCATGCAAATAGATGTGCCCGTCAAAAAGATACTATGAAGAAGGTCGTTGGCAAATCCACCTGGACTGCTTGACGAACGTTGGTGACGAAAACATTGTAAATTAGTTTGCAGACATCGTGATAAGTCCTATACTCTACTACAGGTGTCGCGACAACATAACCAAGTTCGAACAATTGTCAACCATTGAATCCACTGGCTACCTCGGGGCCCCTTCTTGCTCTTGATAGGAGAACAACTGATAGATTACTTTTGCCAAGTTCCCCGTCACCAAAACAAGACCCTAGTGAGATACTCTGCGCTAGAGGCCACCACACTAGATGGACTCAATGGAGATAAGGATGGAGCACGGTCTGCTTCACAACTAGCTAGATGACTTGGGAAGAGATAGGGAATGGGGTGGACTTGGATCTAGCAATTAAATACCTATCGGAATTTGGATCCGAATAACTTCAAATATGACGTGGATTCGAAGGAGATAGAACGTGTAAGAGATGGGGCCAGCTGGTGCAGCATGTTTGTTGATTCCATTGTCCCAATTTAGAAACTTGACAATGCAAGAAAAGTAGGGTGGGTTTAATAGCTTCTTATGCAAGCAACGGTTTTTGCAGCTAGAAAGAAATAGAAGGGTTTTCGCAAACTTGAAGAAAGATGAAGCCCAGCTGTAGGAGGAGGTGAAAGTTTCTGCTTGTTTATGGGTTGTGGCTTCAAAGTGGAGTGGTGGTTATTTAGTGTCGAACTGGCTATCCAACTGGACAGCTTGTACGGAAGGGAGGTGAGAGTACAGTACATGTATTTTTGTATAGTTTACACATACAGGCACTTTAAAAAAAAAAAAGAAAAAAAAAAAAGAAAAGAAAAGAAAACCGATAATGATATTATATAAGTAATATAACAGGCACTTTTTCAGTGTTCTTCAAGTGTAAAGGCACCATTGGTTCATTTTCTATATATGTAAACAAAAGTTATATGAGTAAATCATACCTTGCTATTTCTTCTACAAAACAAAAAAAGAAAAAAGAAGAAAGAAGAAAAAGGTCGCCTTGCAGGTAATGAAGACTTCAGCTCATTTACCTCTAAAATGATTGCTTCAATTTCTAATGCAGACAACTTATATCCACCAACCTTCATGATATCAGCACTTGTCCCTGCCCAGTTATTAAAATTAAAGCAATTATAGCATGAAAAGGTAGTGATAAAGAAAAAGGATCAGCCTGGTGTGCGAGGTGCCCAACTGACTATGCAAGATCCAAGGAACAATCGTTCTACTTTGGGTCTTGTAAGCAGCCTCACCCTGCATCATAGGAGGCCATTTCCATGGCATCAACACATGACCACCAGGTCACAACAATTCACATTGTCGCACCAAGGCTCAACTTCAAACAACGAATAAGACAACAACTAAGATCCAAAAATCAGGAGGGAGTATAGGACTGCCCATTATTTATTAGATGCAAAGCCCAACGTGATAATTTAAATTGTAGACAAGTGTTACGATCAGGAGCAACTGACATCCAAAAGATACTGAACCAATTCTAGATCCCTATTTCTTTCCAAACAAAAATCGTAGAACAAAATAAGTTAACCCATATTGTACAAAAGAAAGTCCAGGATAATATCTTATGCTCATGGATAATTTTTATAAGGATATCTACCTATTCAAGACAGGACCAGAAACAGATCCTAATGGATTGTAATTGTTGGATTTAAATTTGCCTCAGTGCCCAGTAAAATAACTTGAAGCTGAAGACCCATCTCAAAAAGCTTAGATTGGATTTACATGCACTGCTATAGTTATTGGCTAGGACAAACAGCTTAAATACCAATATAATTGTAAACTCGTCACAGTACAAATTTTATTTTTAAAATATTTTATAAGAATCCCATCCATTTGGTAAGAACTCATAGTTTGTTTTAATTATAGTAATAACAATTTGGGGCGTTATCAATTTCTAAATTTTGCTTACTGTGTTTAACATTCCACCGTCATGACATTATTTTTCTAAGAGTAAACAAAGCAATATTAGATTAAAAGCGAAACAGCCACAGAATTACAAATATAAAGCCCCCTAAACCAGACAAGATCAAATCTTAACCACTCTGGAACTGAATAACATGCAGCCATGTTAGAGACACCAATTCTAGAGTTAGCAGCAAACTTCCAAGATTACTAGGCATGAAACAATTCCTGGGAGAAGTTGTCAAAAATTCTACTGTTTCTTTTCTTCCAAATACACCTATAATAAAATAGACACCACTATGTATGCTATCACACAATGATAGAACTATGCCCCTGTTTCAGGTTCCCATCGAGTGCAGCTTTATTGGTTGCCTCTTTTTATAATTTGACAAAAACAAATAACTATAAGAGAGTTTTTTTGTAGTTTTTTTAGACAACTATAGTCTGAGAAAAGGATTGATGTACAACAAATTACTTGCATAAACAGCCAGAAATATTGTCTGATCATGTCATATTTATAACTCCTACATACACTAGTTTGCCAGTAACACTTAGGAAAAAAAGCCCCATCCCCACAAAATGATTAAGGTGTATATTGAAATAAATACAAATTATCCAAAAAGGAAGGTTTCTTACTTCCCAATATAACAAAATATCCATCCTCATCCACTTTAACTGTATCTCCAGTCTTGAAAAACCCACCATCAATAAAAGATTCCTTTGTTACCTGATATAGCATGTAAAAGTCCAAAATTAGCAACCAGGAGATGATACGTGGGAAATTTCTTTTTTAGCAGAAACATCCATTTTATTAATAATATGATGATATGGGAAATTTCATAATTGCAACTTTAATGTTTACTCCTTTTTGTCCAGTCTTCATGCTCCAAATTCCATCTCTTGCAAATGTAAATACTAGAAAAGACAGTAGATAACATAATAGAAAAGATTGGAAGGTACCTCAGGTCTTCTCCAATATTCCATGAAAAGCGAAGGACTTTTAACACAAAGCTCCCCAACCCCCTCACTTCCAGTATCATCTTCTGCAAGAATTTTGACCTACCAAAATTCAAAAAACTATGTTTAGAGAAAGTATATACTATATAATAGTTTTATTACCATTAGGGCATCAAGGATCTCGCAAACTATAGTTATATAAGTGCTTCAGTTAAGGAGGAGATCTGCAGACAAAGAAATTAAATCACTGCACAGTTCACATAATAAGAGTATAGATTTATCATAATAAGAGTATAACTCGTTGCTTTACGCTAATGCATCTCTATTTCAACAACAAACTAAACGCATTGCAAATATTGAGACCTCAAAATATGCACAATTCAACAGCTATAGTTAACTAGTATAAGCTTGAGAATGTATAGCAAACTAACCTAACAAATTGAAGTCATTAAAAATCATATCAATGATATCAACTTCAATGAACTGGTACAAGTTAAAAAAAAAAAAAGCTTGTCAGGGATCTGACCTGTACACCAGGAAGAGGCTTACCAACTGTGCCAGCCTTCCGCATGCCTTTCAAGGGATTAGATAATGCCATAACAAACTGGAAAAACATAATGCTATTAACAATATTGCGGAGAATGTCATTCAAAAGAAAATGAAGTCTTTAAAAAAGTTCATGATCATTACATATACAGCTTGTACAACAAAGCTCTCTAAAATCTTTGAAAGGATTACTAAAATCACAGACCTCTGTCATGCCATAGCGCTCAAGAAGGCGATGACCAGTTATTCTTTCCCATTGTTCCATTACAGGATATGGAAGTGCAGAGGAACCACACATCTAAAGATAAAACAAGAAAATATTATTATTAAAGGATAACACAAAAGTTCTTTTACAAGGAAAACAAAAAAATTTTACAAAGATAAGTTTATCAGAAGCACTATGTGAACGTCTTGATTTCAACAAAAACAATGTGACTAAAATATAGAAGTGTCAATGTAGGAATAAAAACATGAAAACTTCAGACACAAGAGCAGAACAACAGAGAATGAGTTTCACCAAATAAAAGGTGTTGTTTTTATATAGTTTCGGTCGACTTCAAGATTCAAACAGAAAGTATCCATGAGAATCTGCTCTAAAATTTGTGGAAATGGCAGGCATTGATTGGGCCAAATGAGTTTTTCAATGTCAGGCCATCTAAAGATAGGCATCACTTGGTTAACATGCATCTGCACCTCTCTTTACCTCCTAGAGAAATACATAAGAAGGTTTCACTTTATACATATTCATTATCTAATGGATTCTCTACAATGAAGTCTAGGGATCCAACAAGAATTTTAAAGAATTCATCAGAAGTTTAGGTGAAAACAAAATTGCGTGACTAATCTGTTTCCCATCCTCTTCAAGAACACTATCAATTTATTTATGCATAGAGGGTCATCCAGCCTTACTAAACTACAATAACATCAACAACAGCAATGATTAGAATAATGTTGTTGTTGCTGTTGTTGTGGCCATCTGTGAGAGTCAATGCATCCATATGAGGTGCTAAGACTATGGGCCTACTGTCAGTTGGTCGAAGCAGTGATTAGTCTCACGAGTCACGACTATTTTCTTTCTAAACTAAGACTTAAGGATTCTCACCCCTTTACACTAGCAAGGCGCATTTTTCCAAGGAGAAGAATAAAACCCTCCAAAACTTACCTTTTTGGCATACTCTATATAGGCTCCCATGGGTCCAATACCAAGTTTAAGGTTGGCCAAACTTAGGGATCACAGGGGACAATATCTTCAGACATCAAGCAAGTCAGAATTGGCTATAACAATTGCTGCCGCCGGTTGGGATAAACACATTCGTGTAAGGTGTTGAGACTGAGGGCCTTCTAATGGTAGGGTTCAACTTCAGTGATTATCCTCACATTAACTACGTGTTTTTCTAAACTAAAACATATAGAAGTCTCACCCTCTCACACCAGCAAGGGTTCTTTTCCTAAAGAGAAAATAATACCCCTTAAACTTGCCTTTATGGCATGCTCTACGAGTGGCCACAGGCCCAATAACCCATGTTAAGGTTGACCAAACTTGGGGGCTTCTTGGAGACAAAATATCTTGCAAGATGGGGGGCGGGCTAAAATTGGATTCAACAACCTATTTTTAGTAGATTCAATCCCAGTAATTAGTCCCACATTAACTACGTGTTCTTTCAAGGTAAGACACATAATAAGTTTTAGCCCCTCAAACTACCATAAGGCCTTTTTCCTGTAGGGAAAAAATAAAACCTCTTAAAACTTGCCTTTATAGCATACTCTACATAAGTGCCTGCACGCTTGATGACCTAAGTTAAGGTCCGACCAAACTTGATGGCTTATAGGAGTGCCAATGCCTTGCAACATTTGTGACAAGTAGAAATTGGCTTCAATAGTTAGCATCGTTTGTTGGCACGATGCAGCCATATGAGCTCTCAACTTGGAGTCTACTCATAAGGAATTCAAATTCTGTTATTAGTCCCACCTTGATTAAATGTTCTTCAAGCCAAGACACAAAAAATGTTTTACACCCCTCACACTAACAAAAGGCTTTAATCTTAAGAAAAAAAAAATTAATCAAACTTTCCCAGACTTTATAGCACACTCTAGACAGGGGCTTGCAAGCCAAAGGCCCAAGTTAAAGTCGATGAAATCAGGTGGCCTGTAAAAGAGACAATTTCTTGCAACATATAAGGTAGGGCAAAAGGCCTCAACAACTTTTTTCCTTTTGTGAACATCACCCTGTATTTTTCTTTCTTGAAGTTTGAAAGTTATTCCTGAAAGTTCAATGCAATGACTACATTTTACCTCAATATTAGAAATATCCATATATCTTTTATGGTACACAAAAACAATTGTGGTTATTATAACATCAATAACGTTTAGCATGTACTAAATGCGTAACAAATAACAAATTCTGTTTTTTATTGTGTACAATAGTTACGAATCTAAAGGTAATTTTCGCACATATTGGAGAATGAAGTATATTAACATATGCTTCATTTCTAACTTCTCTATCGTAGGTAAACATTTGAATTTTCCAAATATTTTTTCTTCGGTTATTTCATAACTTTTACTTCCATTTTACACAAACTATAATTATTTTTCGTTTTTAGGGAACATCATCTAATAAACATTAGAAGTTGGATTAAGATTCGTTGTAATATTTTTAATTTTGAAAACTAGAATTGTGATAGACCCCTGATCACAAAGACTTGTTCAAGAAGACAAAGGAAGAAGTCAATAGGTGGCAGCAAGTGAGTATTTATCATGCACGTGCACTGGGTGGGAGCATAGGAATGTGTTACACTAAATCCTTTGTATTGTGTGTGTGTGTGTGTGTGTGTGTGTGTGTTACAGAACTACATCAGCAACTATTTCTACTTAAAAAGGAAGAGAGAATCTATGCAGAGTGTCTGAACGGTAAGAGGTGTTTGGTTGGAGAAATTAACCTTCTCTAATTGGCTAAGCATTGGTTTGTTCCTTTAATTTCTAGTTTCCCATTTTCTCTTTACTACGAATTTTAATTTCCTCCCTAAAAAAAATTTTTTTTTAAGATACTATATATTCAAACTAAGGCTTTCAGATGAGAAATCTGAAAGCTGATCATTACAAAGAGTACAAAATATTCTGCCAATTGTCTAACCAATACCCAAAAGTATACCCTTAGCTAAGTTTAGTAGAATAGATCCAAGTATAGAACAAAATTTTAGACCTTTCCCAAACTCTAGTGCTATCTTTACATGTACTCTGAAAATCCTAATGTTTCTTTCCTTCCATGTACTAAACCAAATAGCAAAACTGATAACTCGACTATAGGCACTGAATATTCTATCTTGAGCGTCTTCTAATCCTTGCTCTTCGGATCCTAGTAACCACGGCTTGATCAACTGACAGTTTTGAGTCCAGCTTTTCCAAATATCTGTTATGAATCTACAGCTTCTAAAAAGGTGATTTGTAGACTCCTCATCACTCCTGCATGGGCAGCAAATAGAGGGTTGTAAATAATGGTTAGGCAATTTCGTTTGCACAATATCAACAACATTCAATTTATTAAGAAGAATGAGTCAAGCTAGGATTTTTTCTTTTGTTGAGGCCTTTGTTTTCTACCCAAGATTGACGTGTTGGAAGGGAGTTGAGGCTGTCCGGGACCCCCCCCCCCCCCCCCCCCCCCTTCCTCCTGCCTTTAGCCCCCAGGAGCCCCCACAACCCCCGCCAATCCGGGGCCCAACCCCCCCCCCCCACCCA
>JAJIYU010001423.1:0-36777 GCA_030144865.1 Tinospora cordifolia | reverse complement strand
TTTTGGGTACACTCTAAAGGACTGATTGATAACGGACCCTTAGGGTCGGGTTAGATGTGTATTAAAGGCCCAAAGTAATGTATCATTACCATCTAATGATGCAGATTGACGGCATTGGGCTGCAGTGCGAGGAGCGATGATCCAACAACGTTTCAGCGTACAGGTGGGGTTGATTATCTCTTCCTCACTCTTTAGTATTATGCGGATGTAGGATACAGAATATGATTTATGTTTAAATTCCTGTACTTAGTATCATGCTAGGAATGTATGCCTTGGGTGGATTGATTAACATGATATCCTAATGTCTTGTTACTTTTCTAGTACTAGGATATTATGATTAGCTTGGTGATTATTTGCTTTCTTTGCTTAGGTTAGCATTTTGAATAAGCATGTCTATATGCTGTGTGGAATGAAAACTATGATTGTGAAACTAAAGAACATAAAAGGTTTATTAAGAACTCCACGTATCGGGGCGATGGACGGGCACTGGTGGCACATCGCATTGAGGTTCTCCGGATGTCCCAGGACATCATCATGGGTATCCCCAACTAGGCCAAACTGCGAGCGGCTGTATGAGAGCCTCGAATTTGGAAAGTCATGAGAATTTTTCCCTTGGTTTCAGTATCTTCTTGGGTCGTGGTCTCAGAGGTAGACTTCTGTTTTATAAAGATGTTGTGCTTGATTGTGTTCAGGACCACAATTGGGATACCAAGGGTGGTTCACTCTTTCGGTTAATTCCTAATATCAGATGGTAAATTCCTGATATTAGAGCGCAACAAATAAACTGACTAAGTGTTTGAAACGCCCCTAATGATTTGAAACTGTTTGCATGTTTCGTATGCTCATTTGTATAATGTTATTGATGTGTAGGGGAGATCCACTGGGCTTTTGAGCTCACCCCATTTTTATTTTACAGGTACTCATGAGCCTACTGCTCAGTGAGGATGCAGACCAGAGACTAGAGGATTTGTAGAGAGAGAGAGAGTGTGTGATATTTTTGTTAAACTATCTCTCTGTTTTGTATAGTTTTTATGATATATATTTGAATCTGGACCGAATGGTCATGTATCATATTTTTGTATATGTATATACAGGACTGTTTCACCATCTTAAACACTGTTTTATCTTGATTGATAAACTGATAATTTCCAGTTTTAGTGTTGTTATACAGTATTAAATGATTTAGAAAGATTTGATTTGAAAAGTGTTTTCGCTACTATTATCTTGATTTCTAGTATAAATGTGATTTTGAACATCCAGTGAATTTGATTTGAAACTAATTGCTTAGTGCAGCATGATTAAAATAATTATTTAAAATTAAGAAATGATTTAAGCCTCGTGTATAGAGGTTTGTGGAAAGATGATGATGACTGTCGCACGCCCAGGGCCTCGGCGGACCACGCGCCAAGCTTGGAGCCACGCGACGCCCAACGATGGGGCCTCAGATTGACAGACACGACGTCCGGTCTGGGGGTCGGTGTGTGACAGGATGCTCTAGTGGTATCGGCCAGGTATCAACGACTTAGACAGCACTAATGATGGCGTAGGTATTTGTACTAGTGCTGGAGGCTGTACGGGAGGCTGGGAGGACTCTACTGGGTGCCGACTCGTCATGGCCCGGTCCACTGCCCAATCTACTACTCTCTGACTCATGTCTGAGAGTACATCTGGTGACACAATAATGGCAGCTGGAGCAGCCGATCCAGTAACACCCTTCTCTGTCCGTGCTGGCTGCTCAGTAGCCTCATCCCTGGACCTGCCCCTACGGGGTTTGCCTCGTCCTCTAACTCTCGGCATTATCTTCAAGTCAAAAGCACACTTTCAGTATAGAAAATTCAATAATTTAAATGAATATAACTATATTTCTACTTTAAGCTGGATACCATAACTTATGATAATAGCCATTCATTTCAACCTGCCTATGACGCTTGCGTTTTCGTGCCACTATGACTCTAAATTCATGTTTCTAGGTTCTTGATATGTTTCAATGGCCTAGGGTTTTATGCTTCTAAGTCGACAACATTTTATTTGTTTTGGATACAGGAATTCGGGTAACAATACTCAAAATAATATACTATATATATATATACATATATATATCACATGCAAGCACACAACAAACAATCAAACAATGCACGCTGGTATAATGGAATCCCAAGCTTCCATCTGTGCTTACGCCCAAAATTTCACTCGGAAGTTCCATTACGGCTAACATATATTTATGCCAAATCCTGGTATCTAACGATGATGCAAGACCCACCATACGCGACCGTCCATACCAGTAGAATATAGTGAGTGCAAGTTCTTCCAAAGAGTCTGTTCATCGCCCATTACAATTTCGCAAGTGTCTCGCTCCTTAATACTGATGTAAGACCCACCATACACAACCATCCCATACCGATAGAATACATTGAGTACATGTTCTACCCAAGAATTGATCACTCACCATACAAGGTCTGTCATTTTTCGAGTCTAGGATTCCTCCATACCCTCAAATCCCTATGCGTCCCATACCACATAGAGACTAAGGATATAGGATCCTCCTGAATTGAGTCAGGACCAAAACAAGTGTGTGTTTTCACATTATAAGTCTTTAACTTATGCTCTAAAGCTTTTATTAAATCCACTGTGACCCCAAGACATCACCCAATTTTGCCCTAAACCTAGGGTTATAGGACTTGGCTTATTGACTCAACGGTTGAGTAGCCAAATCCGACTCACTCTCCCTTCTATGTGACACCCTCGGTCTCAAGTTTCCCGGATCTTTTCCAAAGTAGCACAACACTCGTAGAGAGTAAAACTTGATCTACAGGGCTACTATCCAAAGGAAGCGCATCACTAGTAGGGAGTAAAGCCTCCACCTATAGGGCTACTATCCAATGGAAGCGCATCTCTCGCAGGGAGTAAAACTCTATCTACAGGGCTACTACCCGTACTTAAATCCATCTGAGAATGGTCACTTGAACACCTGACATCACCTAAATTTTTTCTAGACTTCTAGCCACATAATTACTAGTGGATGTCTTTTATTCACTTTTCAAAATCAAAGTCATTCAAAACTATTTCCAGTGAAAATCAAATCAGGTGAAATTTTTCATTTCAGTAAAACTCTTCGGAAAAATAGTTCCTTCTGGCATCACATTGCTAGGTATGATCTAGTCGTGCCAAGTGTCATCGAACACTGACCTCTGGTACCACAACTTGTCACACCCCGGCCCTCGTGCCAGACCTTTCGCAACTCTACAATCGAGCATCGCGCGGCATCACAGCTCGGCGCATGTGCCCACCGAAACACCGGGCCGTGTAACTTCATTCTTTTTCCATATCTGTTTTGTTCAAGTCAAATAATTTCTTTTCTTTGTTCATTTCAAAACAAAACAATCTCTTTCACGAGATTCATTGTCACATAAACTTTCGATATGTTTTCAAATAGCATTCAAAATTATATCACCGAAATTTCATAAGAAATAATACAGAAAATCAAAGTACTTGCAGAAGCTTTCAAATCTCAAAACATTCATCTGAAATCATTGAATGCATCACTATTCATTCATAATATTTCAAACCATGAAATATCTGTTCAACATATAACATAAACAAAATAATAGGCTCACAGGCCAAAGTTTCAAATAGTGTTTCATAATATAAAACAGTTCTATTTACACAAAATGATAACTAGCTAGGCAACAGGCCCATGTTCAAAATACATAAAAACTGAAATAGAGTTCAAAATAAAACATCTCTCTGAAAACTCTCCACCAGTCTCCGGGTCCGTCAATCCTCACTGAGCACCAGGCCCATGAGTACCTGTAAAATAAAAATGGGGTGTTCGAAAGGCCAGTGGATCTCCCCTACACATCAATAGCATTATACAAATGAGCATACGAAACATGCACACAGTTTCACATCATTAGGGGCGTTTCAAACATTTAATTGGTTATTCTTGTCGTTCTATCTGATTTCATCAGGAATTAACCAAAAGAGTGAACCACCCTTGGTATCCCAATTGTGGTCCTGGACACAACTAGGCATGACATCTTTCTCACATAGACGTCTACCTCTGAGACCATGACCCAAGAAGATACTGAAACCATATGTATGCCATATGACTTTTCAAATCCTAGGGTCACACAGCCTCTCGCAGTTTGGCCCGGTTTGGGGTACCCACGATGACGTCCTGGTCACAACTAGATAACATCTACGTGATGTACCAGTGCCCGTCCATCGCCCTAGTACGTGGAGTTCTTAGTAAACCTTTAATGTTCTTTAGTTTTACAATCATAGTTTTCATTCCACGCAGCATATAGACATGGTTATTCAAAATGCTAACCTAAGCAAGGAAAGCAAACAAACACCAAGCTAATCACAATATCCTAGTACTAGAAAGCGAGTAACCAGTGATCAGGATATCATATCAATCATTCCACCCAAGGCATACATTCCTAGCATGGTACTAAGTACAGGAATTTAAACATGAATCATATTTCGTATCCAAAATCCGGATAATACTAAAGAGTGAGGAAGAGATAGTCAACCCCACCTATATATGTCGGACGAACCCTTACACTGTTCCTCAACACTCACCACTCGTCAAATCTAAAATCAATATTTACAGATTTAATCCTTCGAATCTTCAAACCCCTCAAACTACATCAATAACCATCATAGATATCCAATCTAGGTCATTCATATCAAATTCCAAATAAAAGGTTTTCCCAAAATTCGAATATCTCATTTCGTTGCATTAGCATACAAAACTACATTCATTTCCTTCGAAATTCAAAATAGAACATATTTAAAACTGGTTACTACTTCAAAATATGAACGGATCAAGTTTTATTACCTATCAAATGATTTGCACCTTTAAAAACCTTCCAAATCGGTAAAATTCCTCTGGATCTGTCAAAAACTGCAAATGAACAGTCAAAACTTCTAGAATTTAGTCTAGAATCATTAAGTCATAGATTTAAAAGGAAGATCTGAGCTCATTTCGCTCTGGATCATTCCGTGCGTCAAAAAAAACTAAATCACGATCTATTTTGCGATTTTGATGTTGTTACCCTATGAAAATTGATTTGAACAAGTTTAAGGCTCCAGAGTCTCACCTTAGATGCTAGAATTGTTCTAGATCTGATCTGGATCATTTTGACTGTCTCCGGAAGAAAATCGGATCTCCGCTGACCTAAAAACAAAAGCCCCAAAATCAGATCATTTCTGCGATTTCTTCGGTTCATTTCTAGGTTTTCATTATCTGTTTTGCGATTAAAAATGGGGGAAACAGTAACTTAGATGAATAGTACCCACAGATGAACAGTACCTATAGTTACTATTCATAGAAGAAAATTTTGCCCAGTTCCCCCTTTTTTTCGAAATTAGTTCAATAAGCTCCCATAAGTATCTTTTTTGTTTTTCGATTTTTTTTCCTAGTTGAATCGACGTGATTTATTTTATTTCTTTAATAAATATTATAATAAACATTTAAATCTTATTTTCGGACATTTTTATATATATTTAGTATTTTTTAAAATTCATTTTTTTCTATTTCCAAACTTTAGGTTATACGCATATCTATTTAAAAATCATGTTTTCGAACATTTTAATATTTATTTAATATTATTTATTTTTTTATTCATTTTCGATGTGTATGCATTAAAATTTTAGGGTGATTACATTTTAGGTCAAGATATCACCAACAGAGAATCAAGGAGTTTGATATACACAAGACAACCTTCAAAACATGATATGGACATTTCGAGTTCACCATGATGCCATTTGGTTTGACCAATGCTCCAGTGACACTTATGGATTTGATGAATAGAGTGTTTGGATAATGCCTCAACTAGTTTGTGGTGGTATTCATGGATGACATCCTAATTTACTTTGGGTCAAAAGCTGAACACTTAGAACACATAAGATTGGTGTTGAAGACCCTTGGAAGACACCAATTGTATGCCAAGGTTAGCAAGTGTGAATTCTGGATGAAGATGGTCAAGTTCGTAAGCCACGTAGTATCAACAAAAGGCATCTCTGTAGATCCAAAAAAGATGAAAGCTGTCATGGACTAGAGACAACCAAAGATAGTCACAGAAATCAAGAGTTTCTTAGGTCTAGCTGGATACTACTGAAGATTCATCCAAGACTTCTCCAACTTAGCAGATTCCATGACTAAGTTGACAACAAAAGGAGTTAAGTTCACATGGAATGAGAAATGCAAACAAGCATTACAAGAACTGAAGAGGAGACTGACTATGGCCCCCCATCTTAGGCACTCCTACCCATGGTCTTACTTATGTTTTGTACATAGATGCTTCATAGAATAGATTGGGAGCGGTCTTGATACAAGATGGAAAGGTTGTTGCATATGCCTCGCGACAACTAAAGATCCATGACCAGAACTACCCAACATATGACTTAGAGTTAGCAGCCATCATCTTCGCTCTAAAGATTTGGAGACACTATCTTTATGGTGAGAAGGTCCATTTGTTTTCAGATCACAAGAGTTTAAAGTACATCTACACCCAGACAGAGTTAAATCTCGAGAAATGAAAATGGATGAGCTCCCTAAGGACTATGATTTCCAACTATACTACCATCTGGGAAAAGCCAATGTTGTGGTCAATGCATTGAGTAGGAAGTTCAACAAACAAGAAGAGAAAAAGGGGCCAGATGTACCAGTTGATCGAAGACTTTAGGTTGGGAGTAACCTTGAATGACAAATGAGCCTATCTCTACAGCATGTTTTGCCAACCAGATCTTCTACATCAGACTAGAGTCGAATAAAGACAAGACAAATGGCTCACAAGTCTGATAGAAGGAGTTGAATAGCGTAAGCACACTGACTACAGACTAGATGCTGAGAACATTCTAAGACTTAGAGATAGAATTTATGTACCTCAGAATGGACAAAGTAAGCAATCCATACTTGATGAAGCCCATCTGACTAAGTATACAATGCATCCTAGTGGTAACAAGATGTATCAAAACCTTAGAAAGACCTACTGGTGGCGAGGAATGAAGAAAGATGTAGCCAAGTATGTTTCAAAGTGCTTAACCTACCAGTAGGTAAAGGTAGAACATTGAAAGCCCTCTGGAATGTTACAACCACTCCCTATTCCTAAATGGAAGTGGGGTAACATTTCCATGGACTTTGTCAGTGGGTTACCCATAGACCAGAAAAGAAAAGATACTGTATGGATAATTGTGGATCGTCTCACTAAAGTGGCTCATTTCCTACCAATTAGATCCACAGACCAAGTCAGTAAGTTAGGAGAACTCTACGTAAAAGAGACAATAAAACTTCATGGTGTGCCCAAGACGATAGTATATGATCGAGATTTTCGATTCACTTCACAATTTTGGCAAAGTCTACAAAAGGAGCTGGGAACCAAACTCACCATGAGCACTACTTTTCGCCCTTGGACAGATGGACAGTCTGAGAGAGTCATTTAGACACTAGAAGACATGTTGATGTCTTGTGTTCTTGACTTTAAAGGAAACTGGAGCAAGCATCTATACCTTGCAGAATTTGTATATGACAATAGTTACCAGGCAAGTATAAAGATGGCTCTATATGAAGCTCTGTATGGAAGGCCCTGCATATCACCAACCTGTTGGGCCGAACTTGAGGATCATGTGCTTATTGGGCTAGACTTGGTAGAAGAAATGAATAAACAAGTCAAACAGATACAGAATAGGTTGGCCACTGTAAAGTAGGCAAAAGAGTTATGCAGACAAAAGGAGGAGAACCCTAGAGTTACAAGTGGGCGACAAAGTGTTCTTGAGGATAAGTCCTTAGAAGGGGATTAAGAGATTTGGATATAAAGGGAAACTATCACCCAAATTCGTCGGCCAATTTGACATCCTTAGAAGGATTGGACAATGCGCTTACGAGTTGGACCTACAAAATCGAATGTCCTTAGTACATAACATCTTCCATGTATCGATGCTAAGAAAGTATGAACCGGATCCCTCACACATAATCTACTGGGAGGAGGTGAATATCCAAGATGATGCCACTTACAAAAAAACAGTAGTGAGAATCCTTGATCACAAGGTACAAAACCTGAGAACGGAAGATATTCCCTTAGCAAAGTTCTCTAGAAACATCATGGAATAGAGAAAGCCACCTGGGAGCTGGAAAGTGAAATGAATGGCTAATCCACACCTTAGAAATCCCTCAAGGAATAACACCCAAATGAAGATGTGCAAATTTTGATGATGAAATTTTTTTTAAGGAGGGTAGGTTGTAATACCCTAAAAAATTTGTACGAAATGAAATGAAATGACATGTACAACATTATTGAGGATTAAATGAGACAAATTTAGTAGAAGTTCATTTTAGTGGTAAATTGATAGTTCATTTGCTCAAAACATCTTAGTGAAATGAGAATTGAGAAAAGAAATGAAATGAAAACAAAGGAAACAAGAACGTTGAAAGTTGGAAAATAGAAATGAATCACCCATCTACTTAGAAGTTTCCCAAACTGTGTTCTAAGGCAAAGTGCCTAAATTATCCCTGTATGTGTGCCACAAGAAATGAATCCATGTTAAAAACATCCCAAATGTCACCCTTGTGCACATAAAAGAGAAAATAGAAAGTTTTCCATGAGCAATTAGAAAGATATCCTATGTTGATCATGAGCACACCAAGAAAACTAGGAATCGAAGTTTCCAATATTAGAAGGTTGCCCATGAGCATACCAAAGAATTAAGAATAGAAGTCCCCATGATCCATGAGCACAAGAGATGAAAGTAGAAGTTTCTAAATGTTGGTTCTTAGCACACAAAAGAGAAGAAAATCAAAATAAAAAGCCCTTGAACCATGCACAAGAGAATGAAATAGAAAACTTTCCATGCTTGCACATTATGGAAAGTTTCCAAACTCAAAATTGTCCAAGCCTTGTTGCTCAAAATCTTTGCAAATCTAAATGCACCCATGAAGGGAAATAGGAAATGTTTCCATTACACATCCATGACGTCCCAATAGAAGAAGAATCAACAAACATCTTTCATGGAAATAAAATTAGAAAGTGGTCCCATGGCTCGTGTGCACACAAAAGAAACGTCCTAAAGTGTGATTAACTCATACTAGAAGTTTCCATCACACTTGTGAGCACAAATCTTGTTAAGAACGAACAATAGAAGATTCCCCAAAACTTGCCATGTCCACACCACAAGAAAGGAACCAAAATAAGAACATTCACATGCCCCTACATGACGCACAAGAAAAGGAAATGGGAAAGATTCACTTGCTAATCATGTGTGCACTAACAAGAAAGTGAAAAGGAAAGTTTCTATACAAACCGTGTGTGTGCACAAGGAGAAACCAATATTAGCAAGTAGTCCCCCAAATCCAAGATGTAAATATTGGAATATCCCCTGGCCAAATCATTGCATGAGCCAAACCATGCACACAAGAGAAAAATGGGAAGTTGCCATGCTAAGTTTGTGCGTGCAAAGAAAGTAAATTCCATGAGATTGACTCCCAAACAAAATCAGCAAGTGAATCTTGTTTTCACATATAAGAAGGAAACTAAGTAAGGCTCAAAACTTGTGTTCACACATGAAAAAGGAAACCCTAAGTGAGCCTTGCCTAAATCATGTGTGTGTGCACATAGGGGAGGAAACCCTAAGGGCCCCACATTCCAAACCGTTGCATGCAAGGGGAAACCAAATAAGCCATTTGCCCATACCATGCACACATGAAAGATGGAAAGTGGCTAGTGTAAACACACCCAAAATGTCCCCCTATGCCCACTGAAAATCTATATAAAGGACCGTTGTGCTCTCATTCTCTTCATGTCAAAGTAAGAGCTGATAAGATCCCTCTTTTTTTTCTCTAGCCTCTCTCTTGGCACGTTTTTCTATTCTTGAGTGTTCATGAGTGTGAACAACTCAGTTCTTGAGCCTTTGAACATGTTGAAGTATTGAAGTGCTGCTGGATTTCTGAATTTTGATCAACTGAGGTAGAAGTAATTTCTAAACTTCTATTTTGTTGTTTTAAATTAATTAGATGTCCATGGATGTGTTAGATTCAGTTTATCATGCATATTTTAATTTTAGTTTAGAATATATGCCATGTTCAATCATCATTAAACCATGTCATGCTTAGGTTTCACAAGCTTAGATATGTTTTGATATATGATGCCTGAATATAACGTTTTCATGTTTTCATGTTGATATATGCTGAATGTTATTTAATTCTTTTATGATTCATAATGTTAATTAAAGAAAGATGATTCATAATGTTAATTAAAGAAATATGATTAATGATAAAACCACCTACTATCATAGTGATCCACAAGGATTATTGTGGGTGTTCTTTACATGTGATTAGTTTGCATCGGTAAGGTTCCAAAATAATTGGAATATAGGTGTGACCCTATGTCCAATGAAACTTGGCATAAAAGAATGTTTTTTTACTTAAAGGGGGGTGTTTTGATAAGAACACCAAGGGTTGAAACCCTTTCAGTCTAATTTACAACTATGAACAAGAATATTTTTGAAAACCTAATGATGTAAGTGTTTGACTTGGATGTCTTATTGATTTAAAATAATAATTTAATTGTTTTAGAATGATCCGCTGGGTTTTGTGCTCACCCTTCATACTTTTAATCTTGTAGAGAATTGAATAACTGAAGATTCATGATCAAGACTTAGAATATCTCTTCTTAGAATATTTCTATTTAATTGTAAAAGCATGTTGCCCAAATTTTGACATCCCACTGTAATAGTTTTATTTGACTTATGTACTCTTTCCTTTATTTAATAAATAAAGAATTTTAAATATTTCTTTTATCTCAAATAGTTTTTTCTTGTTGAATTAATTATTAAAATCTAAGTGAGTTAAGTACTCTAAATATTCAATAAGACTCGGGATAAAAGAATAAAAAGTCCAGTGTGAGTTACTTGTAAAGTAATACCAACCCGACCTGCCTTGTGGTTAAGTCCAAATAAGAGCTCAAGGGTTCAGGGTGTTACATTTGTACAAGTTTAGAATAATTGGGAACAAGTATACACAAGAAGGAAGAATGAAACATGCAGTGATGTATAAAGCCCATCCAACACAAAGCAAAGCCCCATTCAACATTCCAAAGCCCGAAATTCAGCCTAGCCCAAAACTAGTTGTTCGGTTGAATAAAGCAACAGAAGAATGACATAATTGTAAATAGAAGCCAAAAAGCATGGCTTGACTAGAAATTGTGGAAAAATAGGTAATTACAAACAAGCATTGGTGCAGAATTGTGGCGCATAATGAAATAGGGGCAGAATTGTAAATAAGAGATGGTTGAATGGGAATTAACGGTTAAAAGAATGGGCACGATTGGAGGAGATGAGAAACTCGGTGCCCACAAAGACAATAAAATGGCAAGGAGCATAAATTGTATGAAAAAGGCATTGGCATGGCTAGGATTTTGCAATGGCAGAATGTATTAAAAAAAAAAGAAGATGTAGGGGTATGACAGGAAACAAAGCATGAGTAGAAATTCGATGAACAAAGACAAACACAATACAACACACAAAGCCACCAAAAAATGTTCAAGACTGTGTGCGATTAGGTGCTTAATTAAAGTATTGAGTTTGTGTCTAACTAGGTTTTGTATGGGTCAAAGTTTATAAATAGACCCTCGTAATAGTCTTTTTCATTATTCTCCTTGTTCAGTCGAGAGTTTTAGAATTCAGTCAACAGTTTCATTAGTGTTTGGCAAGCAGAAGGGAAGAGAAAACAAAACAAGGAAAAGAATTGGAGAATAAGATCAATCTTCGACTGTGATTTTCTATTTGTTCAACTATTTGATTTGTGATTTCTCTACTATGTTTGGCTAAGTTCTTTTAATTTTTAGGATGTTATTTAGATTGTAGGACACTTTGATCTTTGTTCTGGTTAATCCATTTTCAAGGTATTGTTTTATACTTTGTGTTCTTAATGTTCTTTATTGATTGGCCATCAATAAACTGATCTCAAATTGTTAAACTAACTCAAGAGAGAGGTTTAGCAATTGGATAATCAAGGTATAGACCTGTTAGAATCAATTGATTAAGAGGTTGATTCTATAGGAGGTTGCACATGATTTCTATGTTTATTGTATTGGTTTGTTAACTTATGCCTCGAGATGGAGTATTAGGGAAGAAACCGATAGGATCAAGGTGCCTCAAGAGACATTTTTTATTATTATGCTATAATTTACAATAATAGAATTTAGATTAATTGAAATAAAGATTAAAGATGAATATCAATATCTTACTATCCTAGAATCGTGATAAAACAATTTAAAAATCAGTGAGTGTTTGATTTCCTTTTGATTTTAGTTTAATATGTCAAAACCTTGAATTGAAGCCTTGATAAAATTGACACTAAAACTAAATTGGGATTTAAGATTTTAACCACAAGCCATTCTCAAAAGACAATATCTAGTATCTCACCGTTTATTACTATTGCGATCCTATATACTTGCAGTGATCCCAACAAATTTTTGGCACTGTTGTTGAAGAATTGTGTTAATAATCTTTGAACCAATTGAAATTGGTTAAATTTTAATTAAGGAATTTTTTATTTTAGGTTATTCTTTTTATTATTTAATCCATTGGCTGGCTACACTTGATCTTTTTGCTTTGCTTGTGGTGTTTCAGGTTTGTTGATGAACAGAGACTTAATTAAGTTGAGTGATCCAGACTTGTTAAAAACACTTCGGTAGATTCAGTTGGAGACTAAAAGCCATAGATCTAATATGGCTGAGAGTAGTAGATCCGCAATTGGCACTAATGGTTAAGCACCACTCTGGGACTTTTTCAAGCTTGTGCTTAATAATAATTACTCCAGAATTGCTCACATACACATCAATGCCAACAACTTTGAGTTGAAGCCCTCTTTGATTACTATGGTGCAGTAACAACAATTTGGGGGTTTAGCTACTAAAGATTCGATGGCACACCTGAACTCCTTCACAAAAATTTGTGATACTATCAAGATGAATGGTGTGACTGAAGATTAGTTGAGATTGAGGTTTTTCCCTTCTCTCTAAGGGATAAGGTGAGGACATGGTTGCAAACTCTCCTACCAAGTAGCATCACCACTTGAAAAGATATGGCTTAGAAATTTCTACAGAAGTATTTCACTCTTGTGAAAGTTCATCAACTGAGGGGTAAAATTAGTTCATTCAAGCAGTCCTATTTTGAATCTCTCTATGAAGTTAGGAAGAGATTCAATGACTTATTGAGAAGATGTACTCAGCATGGTTATTTCCCTTGGCTACAAATTCAGATGTTCTATAGTGTTTTAACACTGCCTATGAGAGCCTTGGTTGATTTAGCAACTGGTGGTTCCTTAGTGGGAAAGTCTACTATAGAGGCCACTCATCTCATTGAAGATATAGTAGCTAACACCTATGGCCATGGAACAGAGAAAGGCTTCATAGAAAGGGTTATGTTACAAGAAGTTGATGAGGTTACGACTCTAAAAGCATGGATAATTTCTACGACCCACTAGATGAATTCATTGACTGAGAAATTTGGTAATGGCCAGTTTCAACCATAACAGAGTCAATCTATTTTGGCCATAGTTGAAGCTCACAAAGCATCCTTTACTGATGAAGCATTTATAGATTAGTTGAATGTGTTGAACTAGTTCAATACTTATCAAGGTGAACATTAGGGATATAATGCTCCTTAATATTATCATTCGGGGATCCATCTGCATGAAAACTTCTCTTATGCCAATAACATAAATGTCTAGCAAGTCCCACTAGGTTATGTCCCTCAGCAGAGTCTGATTGAAAAGAAACCATCTATGGAAGACAAACTGGATGAGATCATGAATATGCAAGCTCGTTTCTTTAAAGAATTGACTGGGAGAATTGATCAGAATGATAATAGAGTTTCAGGGTTGGAAGTTCAAGTAGAGAACATAAATGCTATAGTCAAGAACCTAGACTCAGATGGGATAGATAGCCCAAGCATTCTCTAGTCAGCAACGAAGCTCCTTCCCTATTGACACTCTAGTGAATCCAAAAGAAAGCTGCAAGGCCATATTTACAAGAAGCGGGAGAGAGATCCAGAGCCCACCCATTCCTTCTAGCCCTCCTATGCTAGTTGATGAGCTTACCCATTCCAAAGGGTCCATTCTCACTGAGCCAATAGATACAATGCCTTCTGATGAGCCCAAACCAAAGGTAGATGTGAGATGTCCAAGAATCACAATTCAAGGCCCCAAAAAGCTTGAGCCTCCTCCATTGCCTTTTCCTCAGCGATTTTATAATAAGAATATGGATGAATAGTTTGCAAACTTCTTGGACATGTTCAAGAAAATTCACATACGCATCCCCTTTGCTGATTGAAGAAGTGATGTCTCGAAAGCGTAAACTAGAAGATTTTGAAACTCTGAAGCTTAATGAAGAGTGTAGTGCCATCCTTCAAAAGAAGCTTCCTCAAAAGCTGAAAGATAAGGGAAGTTTCACTCTTCCATGCAGTATAGGCAAAGAAACATTTGAAAAAGCTCTTTTGTAACTTGGGGGCTAGCATGCCACTTTTCATTTAGTAGAAATTGGGCCCATTAGAAATTAAACCAATCAGTATAACTCTTTAGCTTACAGACTGTTCTATCACTTATTCATGGGGGATTATTGAAGATGTGCTCATTAAGGAGGATAAGTTTATCTTTCTAGCTGACTTTGTCGTTCTCAATACGGAAGAAGATGAAGAGATACCTTTGATCCTTGGGAGACCCTTCTTAACAACTAACCAGGCCCCTCATAGATGTTTCAAAAGGAGAACTCACTATGTGAGTAAATGAAGACAAAGTAGTTTTCAACATCTATCAATCTGTGAGGCTGCCAACTGAAGTACAAGAATGCAAGAAGGTTAATGTAGTACAAGTTGGCACTGGGATAGAGATTGAAAAGCCCAGACCTCTGCATATTAAAGTTAAAGATGTTGAATTTGCTAGAGAGAATGTCATACAGGTGCACCAGAAGCCTGGCTATGCTACGAAAGAGCTACATGATGTTGTTCATGCTCAGAGAATTCTTATCCAGCAGTCACATAACCTATTACTAAATTATAAGTAGCCACCTGACATTATGAAGCAAGAGTTGCCCAAAGCCAGGGTGTTCAACAAGATCAATTAATTGGTCTTTGCTTAACCTGTATCCATGTCAAGCTAACAACGTTAAACATAGCGCTTAGTGGGAGGCAATTCACTGGTTTTTATTTTTCATTTATTTTATTTATTTAGTTAGAGTTTAATTTAAATTCCTAGGTATGCATGCATTTTAGTCTAGTAAAAAAAAATATTTGCATGGATTTGAGTTAAATATTCTCTAATATTTGTCTTCTTTTTGTTATATGTAGGTTTTCTAAATACCAATATGTTCTGTGTGTGTGTAATAGTGAAGTGTTCTCTTAAGGACAAGGGAAAATTTAAGTTGGTGGTGCGCATTAAAGAAAAATCTTCTTCAATTATAGGTTATTTTTCCTTTATTAATTTTATAGATATTGTGTGTGATAATGCTTCTAAATTGCATATTTGTGGACATATCACATTAGCTATTATTGAAATTATTTATTTACATATAGATATCATGATCATTTATTTAGTTAGTGTTGATACATGACCATATTAACTTTAAGACTTGAGCATATAGAGCATATTAGTGTCACTTAGGCTAGATCTCTGCCATATTTTTGAAAATTTTCACTAAGTAACTTATGAAATTGAAAATTCCTCTAGTGTGATGAGACAAAGAACTAAGGTACTTTCATACAGTCTGTGTACTTGGTTTGTCCAAAATTTGACCATGATAGAACTCTTTAGTCTTAAGTAAATTAAGAATTCGAAAACTAAAGAAAGTGATGAATGGAAATTAGACCACAAGTGAAAAGAATTTCTCACAAACTCTTGAAATAAGCAAATATATTTTGAACACCACTTAGGAATGATTTTAGAAGGAAAATGAAGTAGGTCGTCATTGTTTGAGTTTTAGCCTAAAGGTTGATCCTAGTACTTATAATCTTTTGCAGCCAATTTTGAGCCTTATAGCCCATTTTTCTTATAATGAATCTAAACAATATATATATATATATATATATATATAAGCACTTTGTTCTTTTATGTTTGTCTCAATTGAACCTATTTGTGTGCACTCATGGTTATAATACTACTTAGTCTGATGATATGAAAGGAGGGGATGCTGACATTGAGATACATATGTTTTCAATTTTTCTTTTTATTTTTTTATTTTGTTTTTTTTTAAAGTTGTATATTTATTTAGCATCTCAATATTGTCAATGAAAGTTGATCTTCCTACTTTTGTGTGGGTGTACATGTGGGTACAAAGGGGAGTGCATGTGACTAAATAAATTTGAGGGAGCTATGAAAACAAGGTTGTGAGCATGAACAAAAACAACAAGGGATTGAATAGAAAGGATCAAGCTACAATGAGAAAAATCAAACAAAATAGGTTATTATTATTGCTATAAGTTTACACTTAAGTCAAATTTAAATTCCTATTACACTTATACCTTAAGTAAGGCCACGTTACAACCTAAAAGAAAGATCACTGATCCTGACTATAGTTTGAACGGAGTAGAAGATAGATAGATGAGAGAATTGAGAGCATTTGTGTACTTAGGTATTAGGAGAGGATTTCTGTGAGTGGAATGGTGCCTACAAATCACCTACAGAATTTAGGACAATTGAGATACCGACTAAGGAGAGGGTGAAGTTGAGGAAGAATAAAGGATGAACTAAAAATCTAGACAACCTGAATGGCCTTAGGGAAGTGTTAATGAATCACAAACTACAGGAATGGAAAATTGAGGTTACAATGATGAGTAAAAAAAAAATTAACTTTATATGGTATGGTGTTGTCAATTTTAGAATTGAGTCATTGTTCGAAGATGAACAATAGCTTAAGTTTGGGGGTATTTGTTACTTAAATTGCATACTAACATTATGTGTGTGTGTGTGTGTGTGTGTTATGTTTTGCATTCATTTAATAGAAAATTGGTTATATTCAGCTATAATTAGGTGCGCAAGCATTTATAAGATCATCGAATGCATTTATATACATTAGAGAATTTTAATTTAGTTTTTATATATTTATAATTGTGATTTAATGCCCGAGGAAGGATTCGCATTTCTTTGTATAGGTTTAGAATAATTGGGAATAGATATATACAAGAAGGAAGAATGAAACATGGAGTGATGTATAAAGCCCATCCAACACAAAGCAAAGGCCCGTTCAACACTACGAAGCCCAAAATTCTGTCTAGCCCAAGACTAGTTGTGGTTTGAATGAAGCAACAGAAGAATGGTAGAATTGTAAATAGAAGCCAAAGATCATAACTCAACTAGAAATTGTGGACACTGTGGCAAAATAGGTAATTACAAACAAGCATTGGTGCAGAATTGTGGCGCATAATAAAGCAGGGATAGAATTGTAAATAGGGGATGGTTGAATGGTAATTAATGCTTAAAAGAATGGGCACGATGGGAGGAAACAAGAAATTCAGTGCCCACAAAGATAATAGAATGGAAAGGAATAGAAATTGATGAAAGAGGCATGGGCACAACTGGGATTTTGCAATGGCAGAACGTGTAAAAAAAAAGAAGAGGTAGGGGTATGATGGGAAACAAAGCATGAACATAAATTTGATGAACAAATACAAATATAATACAACACACAAAGCTGCAAAAAAAAATTGAAGACCATGTGCAATTAGGTGTTTAATTAAAGTATTGAGATTGTTCCTAACTAAAAGAAGAAGAAGTAGGGGTATGATGGGAAACAAAGCATGAACAGAAATTTGATGAACAAATACAAATATAATACAACATACAAAGCTGCAAAAAAAAATTGAAGACCATGTGCAATTAGGTGTTTAATTAAAGTATTGAGATTGTGCCTAACTAGGTTTCTTATGGGTCAAAAATTTACAAATAGACCCCTGTGGTAGTCTTTTACATTATTCTCATTATTCAGTCGAGAGTTTTAGAATTCAGTCAAGAGTGTTGTTAGTGTTTGGCGAGCAGAGGGGAAGAGAAAGTAGAACAAGGAGAAGAATTGAAGAACAAGATCAGTCTTCTAGTATGGTTTTCTATTTGTTCAACTCTTTGATTTGTGATTTCTCTGCTATGTCTTGCTAAGTTCTTTTAATTTCTAGGATGTAATTTAGAATGTAGGACCCTTTGATCTTTGTTTTGATTAATCTATTTTCAAGGTATTGTTTTATATTATATATTCTTAATGTTCTTTATTGATTAGTCACCTATAAACTGATCTCGGATTGTTGAGCAATTGGATAATTAGAGTATAGATGTATCAGAATCAATTGACTAAGAGGTTGTTGATTCTATAGGAGGTTGCACATGATTTCTATGTTTATTGCATTGGTTTGTTAACTATACGCCTCGAAAGGGGGTATTAGGAAAGAAATTGATAGGATCAAGGTGCCTAGAGAGAGGGTTTTGATTACTAGTACTATAACCTACAAGAATAGAATTTAGACTAATTGAAATAAAGATCAAAGGTGAATACATGATATCTTACTATCCTAAAATCTTGATTAATACAATTTCAAAATTAGCGAGTGTTTAATCTCCTTTTGATTTCAGTTTAGTATATTAAAACCTTAAATTGAAGCCTTGATAGAATTGACACACAAACTCAATTGGGATTTAAGATTTTAATTACAAACTGTTCCTAGACGACGATATCTAGTATTTCATCATTCAATACTATTGCAATCTTGTGCAATTGCAATGATCCTAACACTATCCCATGTGCATGAGCAGCCCCTGAGCCCATCTCCTCCCCCTTTCTTTTTTTTTCTCTCTCCCAATAATTTTCTTCAAATCTGTGGGCGGCACATAGTTTTGCCAACCCCCTTTCTTTCTCTAAACTCAATAAAAAATAGAGAGAAAACCACCATTGGAGAACTTGAAGTGCTCTCTTGGGGATCCCATCCTTGCTCATCAAACCATGTATCCTTAGAAGATAAAAATGGTCACCATGATGAGGTACTTAACATAGTTGAAATTTGGAACTATTGAGAAAGTGTGTGATCCGAGTATTAGATGAGCATTTTATGGTCATTTCTTGATCGTTTCTTGAGGTAAAACCTTCCTTCCCCATCTATGATATGTAGATTTCAAGATTCAAGTGTTAGAAAATGGAAACTAAGCTTGTATTATAATTTACAAGGTGTCAAATTGGGTTAGTTGCAAACCATTATAATAGCAGAAGTGTTTGGGAAGCAACTTTGGTCAAATTTTAAAGGGCTTAGAGGAGCCCATTTGATCTCTAATTTGAGTGCTTGATCTTGACACTTAAGGCTACAAGAAGGTATAAATCTTGTTCCATAACCTTCTCTGGTCATGACGTACCATGCTTGTAAAAACACCTTGTTGCTTAGGTGTTTAAACACTTAGAAAAGTTATAAGTTGTAGAAAATGCTTACCATGTGTTTGATGAAATGTATGAGTAGGATTTTGATCATATTTTCTTAGTAACTCAAATGAGTTTTGAGAGAAAATTTTTCTGTGATCTAAATACATACAAGAGGTGTAGGAATAGCCTTTAAATTAGATATTTCATCGGGGGAAAGCAACGCTTGAAATTCATGAAAATACATGAACTTGGAGAAATGTGTTGCACAGCTAAAACTTTGGGGAACCAATTGACTAACCAAATCTCATTATTTTGAGCTGAAATTTGGTGGTGACCTTATTGTATATCCCAAAAATAAGTGTACCATATTTTGTCCAAATCTAAAATAGGTAAATAGGTCAATTAAGATGAAATTGTACTACATGTCATGAAGTTCCAAAATGGGAGGGGATTGATAACCCTCTTAAAAACCCTATCAAATGAAATTCGAATAGTAGAAAATAAAATTTTGATAAGTACCTAAGAAGCATAGATCAAATTTTAAAAGTTTCACATCAATCCGATGCACTATTTGATCATAGAAAAATCATAAAATATGTTGTACAATAAGGACTATGTAATTAAAAATTTGATTAAGTATGAAAAATTGGGGATTTTAACCAAATTGACCCCATATTGATCTAATTTGACCCCATGTTGACCAAATTTGGCCAAAATTGGCCATGTTAACAAATTTTGGATAAGTTCAACAAGTTGGACAAGTTTAAAAAGCTGATCAAGTTTGACAAAATTTGACCAAGTCAACTCTAAGTTGATCGAGACTAGTTAGGGACAGTAGAGCTAGAATTGAGTCATTTTTATAAGGAAATATAAATTAGGTTTAAATAATACAGATTCGAGTGTACACTGCAGGATTGGACCGAATGTCGACGAGATATTAGTATGCGAGACTTAAGGTGAGTAGTTAATTTAGATGCTACTTTAACTATATTTCTTGCATAAAATATGAATGAAATGACATGAGTTGAATGGTTTCATATGATTTGAGCTACATCAAGTTGGTTTTGAAGTACAAGTATGTATGGTTATTGAATCGACGAGTTCGACATGTATTTTTATGTTTGAATTAATGAATTATAAATAAAAATATATGATTTTATAGGTATTGTATAAGTTAATATGTGTATTAAATGGAAATACATGATTTTTTGGCAATGGTGTTAATTAATGTGTGTGTTAAGTGAAAAATAAAATAAATAAGGAATGATAATAATTATTTGGTGGGAGCTTAGTTGAAAAAAATAAATAAAATAAAATGAATTAATTTATACATGTATATATATGTGTGTGTGTGTGTGTGTGTGTGTGTGTGTGTGTGTGTGTGTGTGTGTGTGTGCGTATGATTTATGAAACACAAAATAAATGAAAATGAATGATGATTGAATGAAATGGATTGAGATGAAGATAAAGGATCAAGCATTTTGGGAAAAAAAATATATAAATAGAGGATAATTAGATGACTCATCAAGAAGATAAGAGTGAGCAACTATATTAACTCATGCTCCCATTTTATTTGTTGCACACACTCATTCTCCCCTCAATTTCGCTCTTCCAGAAATAGAGATAAAAAAAAAGAGAAGAGAAAAGAAAGAAAAAGAGAAGAAAAGTGAAAGAAAAGTTATTGGTTTCTCTCGAGGATCCAATGTTTTGGGTAAAATATTTTTACCTCGTTCCAATTCAAAATTGTTATGAAAGTTATAAAAGTTATGAATTACAGTTTTTCTAGTGTAATTTTCAGTGAAAGTGTTAATCAATTGTGTGACACAAAACTAGAGTGTAATTTCACTAGGAGTAAAACTACACAATATATATATATATATATATATATATATAGATATATATATCATTGTGTTCAAACCAACAAGTAGACTATATATATCTACTTTATTTGTACTTATTTAGGTTGTAAAAATTTATATGGTAGTTGGAAGTCGACACATAGAGATGTACCTATTACCACCTAGTCAATGGGTCACGATCGTCGAAATACGACAATATAGCCTGGTCGGTGGGCCACGATTGTCGATTGATATCACAATATGGCCTTGAAGATGGGCATGTCTATCTAGAATGACAGTATGACCAAAGAAGCCTTAAAGTGAAAGAAGGGTGTCGAGTTTAGGTACTGGACCCTTGAACCATGGCATATTAACTACTGCATTTTTATATGTTGATGATTGTGCGTGTTATTTGTTGTTGCATTTTATTTTAATGCTTGTGATTTTGTCTGTTGTATTGCATGTAAAATTCTAGACTTAAGTAGATATATCTTTTGCTAATCACTGGGCTAATGTGGTGTCAAGCTCACTACTTTTAACATTTCGAGTTCATTCGGTGTGGATAAGGCAAAAAATGTGCTGATCGTGTGATCTTTTCCATCCTATCCCTATTAGGTTGTTTTGTTGTTAAATCAGTATGCACAAGTTTTGAAAAAATGTAAAGTTGAACTGAACTTTGTTAATGTAATTAATGTTAAAGACTTTCACTGTTATTACATTATTCTGCTTAACTTGTTATTGTTGCACTCTGAATACTATAAATGTTTTGATAGTAAGGCTTAACAGTAATCAATAAGTTTGAGTGAGGAGTAGACTTGTCTCATTATTGTGCTAGTCAGGCCGCTTGTAAGAGGTTTCAAAAGGGGTCCTGACAATGTTGGTATTAGAGCCCACAAATTTTTTTTTCTAAGTTGGAATTAAGTGGAAATATATGAGTCCAAAAAGTTGTATTTTTTAAAACTTATTTTTGAAAACATATTGTATAGTAGTGGTAAAATAGGCTTTAGGGGTGGTATGTTTGCAATGTTTGGCATTGACAAATGATTGTATGCGAATTGCAGACTAAGATGCCACCTAGACGTGGTAAACCACAGCGGATACCACAAGATCCTGCTCCTCCTTAGGATCTTGTACTAAGGCCTACACCACTATCACCTACCAAGCCTAATGTATACCGACGGCTCAAAGATCTTATTTGGGCCCAAGGGGAGTTGATACAATCATCTAGCGCTACACTATATCAGAGGATAGATGGGGTTTTGGCTAATATCCAGTGACCAACACCTCCTACAGCTCCTGCTCCACCTATAATCTAGCCAATTGATGTGGATGATGATGATGATGATGAGTCTGAAGAAAAGATTAAGGCTCCTTGTAGACACTGCCGATAGACACAGAGGAGAGAAATTTCACATGAGAGATTATTGAAGAAGTTTGAGGACTTGAAACCCCAATCATATTGTGGTGGTGTTAATTTGGAGCAAGCAGAGGACTGGCTGTTGAATGTTGAGAAGATAACATGTCGATGAAGCTATCTGAAGAGAATTAAGTGTTGTTCTCTACCATACATTCGAGGGTGATGCTACTAGATGGTGGTTATTAGTTTTGGCTACTAAGCTCTTGGTTGAGACTTGGGCAAGCTTTGGAGAATTATTTTTGGAGACTTTTATTCTGGTTTTTGTTAGAGAGCACAGGAAGATGGAGTTCCTGGCCTTGCAACATGGCAATATAATAGTCTAGGAGTACACTTATAGATTCATTCATCTAGAGTCTTATGCTCCATGGCTAGTTGCTAATAAAGCAGAAAAGGCTAGATTCTACCGTCAGGGGTTGAATAGTGATATTCAATTGGTGATACACAGTTCCAGTTTAGAGGCGCCGAAGCATCAAGCTCTGAGATATGAGGCAAACAGTAAAGACGACCCAGTATGTGTGTAGTGTAATACTCCGACCCCCGTGTTCTTAATTATACATAACCATTAGTCAATGGACTTACCCATTTAGACAATGGACTTAACTACAAGGTGGGCCAGGTCCAGTGTTACTTTACAAGTGACGCACACTTGACTTTCTATTCCCAATATCCATGCCTTAAAATAAAAACTAAACAAGGCGACATAATAAGAGATAAAAGAAATTCTAATCTTTATTAATTCATAAAGAGAAAAGTACATAACTTTTAATTAAAAAAAAATTATAGCGACATTCATACCAAAACTGGGCAAACATGCCCTACATAGAAATTTCCAAATAAAAATCAAAAGAGATGCCCCCAAGTCCTTGCATATTCAATTTCCTGAAAAATGTTAAAGGAAGGGTGAGTACTAAGCTCAGTGGATGTAACACCCCAACCCCCAACAGACAAGTTCAAGCTCAACTACAAGGCGGGTTGGGTCCAATATTACATTTGTAGGTACACAACTTGCATCACTTTCTATTATCTCAAGTCTTATTATTTCTCAATGAGCTCACAACCCAAATAATTTAATTCTAATTGAATAAGACTATTATAAGAGAGATAAAAGAAAAACTTCAATCTTTATTTATTGAAAAAAATAAAGGGATACATGCTTGGAATGTCTTTAATTCAAAATTTGGGCCATTATGCCCTTACAATATAAACTTTCTAAAATGATACTTTCAAAAGATCCATAGTCTTCATGAAATTCAATTTTCTAAAAAATAGAAGGAAGGGGTGAACACATAGCCTAATGGATCATTCATCAAACTACTACTTTACTAATTCAAATCAAAAGGACATCCAATTTCAATCACTTACAAGCACTAAGCGTTTCAAACAATATCTTGTTCGTGTTGTATATTTTGACCAAAAGGGGTTTTTAATCCCTTGATGTTCTTCATTAAAATACTCCTATTCTAGGATGGAATAACAATTCATCTTGTCACATTCCATTGGAAATAAGGATCATATGTCCACATTCCAAGTATTTTAAAACATATCCACACTTAGTGATGTTACTCATATACACTAAGTACATGCAAAGAACATCCATAGCATCACTTAGACTACTATGATGGTACGTGGTTCTTATCTTTACTTTCTCATATTTAATTTTAAATAAATATGAGACAAGATCATAATAATTAATATCAGAATTTAAATAATCAATAGAACATGAAAAACATGCATAGCATACTTGAAAATTCAAAAATAAGCCTAAGTATGGTTTCTAAGCATGTTATACTATCATGTATGAATTAAAACATGAAAAAATGTTTAATTGAAAATAAAACTTGATCAAACATGCTTCAAACTGAAATATAAACATGCTAAAAACTAAAAACAAACATGAATATACTAAAGACTTGAAGAAGTAAAGAAGGAGTTCTAGAAATCTCATCTACCTTACTACGAGTTTCTTTATAGAATCCAGTAGAGGTTCCTCTTATCCACCACTTTTAGAACTTCAAGAACTTCTAACTGCCAACAAAAATACTTTAACAACTCTCTAAAACAATAAACTAAGAATTTCTCACACAAGAAAGAAAAGAGAGTGAGAAGAGGTGCTAAGAAGAGGTGCCAAGAAGAGGGCAAGACAAATAAAGAAGGACGTGTTAACTCTTTACTTTGGGATGAAATGAAAGTAGGCAAGGAGATTTATATATATGCTCATGAGAGCATATGGGATGTCCTAGAGCAGCCTTGGGCAGCTTGGGTAGCTCACAAAAATTTGGGCAAGTTTCTACACATTAAGGGGATTGTTTGCATAAAGAGGGCAAGTGTGCTCGTGGTTGGCAAGTGGGCTCGTGGTTGGCAAGTGGGACCACTATGGCTTTCTAATTCAAAAGATATGAGTACAATCTTGTTTTCTAACCATGTGTGAACACGAAAGAGGTTTAAATCATATTCTAATTCAAAGGACGTCCCCTATGTGCTCATGGTAACTTTCCTTTTTGGTTTCCATGCTTACTCATCACACAAACACACAAGGAATACTTTCCCATTTTCTTATTTCTTAGGCATTAAGCATAGGTGTACAATGTCAAATTTGAGGGTACACCATATAATAGTCAAAGATGTTCATCTTGGTTCCAAGAAACTATCTAAATAGGGTTAATCACATGTGTGCACACACACGTACGTGGTTGAGCCGATTTTGGCTTAAGTGGGTGTGGGTATACACAATCAAGTGGGTGTGGCTATGATTTAATGGGTTCACAAAAATCAAATAAAAATTAATATCTCCTTATTTACATGGAATTATGATTTATATCCTATAGTTTTGGAATCACATTAACCTAATGCACATTTTAAGGTATGGTTTGGCCTAAGATGATTTTCCCTCAAAAACTTTCTTTATTTAAAACCCATTGAGGTCACTAGGCAAATGAAAATCTAAATCTTGGCCAATTGTTCTAATTTTTGGATATGTTATTCATTTTGTTAGTTCATTTCATTTTGTTTCATTTTAGGTCATTTCGATCCCCCGAAGTACCCTAAATATCAATTCTTTCTAATTTGGATCCCCTAAAGGGTGTTTGGCAAATGAAAACCCTAACCTCAACCAATTGTTCTAATTTTGGGATATGTTATCCCATTAGTTGGTTCATGTCACCTTACTTTATTTCAAGTTGTTTTGGGTCCCTAATGGGCACTAAATGAGAGTTTTGGAACCTATCAAATTTAGCCCCAAAATGCGCCTGGTTTCATTTTGCACTCAATTTCACTGAATTGATCTTAAATTTCATTTAATTAAATACAGAGTTTTCAGGGTATTACAGTGGATCTTAAACAATCATTTTCATATTCAAATCACTAACACATCCATTATTCAAACACTTTCAAAAATAGGCGTTCAAGCATAAAATTGTGTAAAGTTGTAACTTAGACCAAAAGAGTTTTTCAACCCTTGATGTTCTCAACTAAATGACTCCTTAGAGTGAAATATGACATTTCTTAGTCTATTTAATTGGACTTTGTACTTAAGGATTCTAACCCACCAACCAATCATTTAGGTATTACAAACCTCATGAACTAATCATAAGAAGAGAACACCCATAGCAACCACGTGTCTACTATGATGGTACGTGGTTTGTATCACCATCTTCTCATCTTTAATCCATATTCATGAAATATAAATAAAATTTCAAAATATAAGAACAAGCTAGAAATAAGTTTTAGAATTTAATAAATTGCAAAACAATTTACTTACTATTCAATATCATGCACCAAACTTTAGAATAATTTCTAACCATGATACTAACATGAAATGAGTATTATAAATGCATGATCTTGAATATTCATCAAAACTGAAATATAAATATTAAAAAATAGAAGTGAAAACATACATCATGATTTTCAGAAAAAACAAAAAACAAAAAAAAAACATTACACAAGAAAGAACATGCTAATGACTCAAACATGAAAAAGAGTGTTTAAGAAAGCAACTTCCACCTTTACTTAGACGTTTCACAAAAATTCAGCAGCATTTCCCCCATGTTTTTGTCACTTCAAAGCTCCACAAAACCACTCTCTAATGATGACTAAAACTCTGAAAATAGAAGCCCTTCCTTAGGCACAAAATGATATGTCAAGAAGAGGAAGATAAAGGAGAAGAAGAAAGCACACTAGTGGCATTTCACTTGCTCTTGGAATGAATGATTTGTGAACAATGAAGAGGGTATTTATAGTTTCTCAAGACCTAAGGGAGACGTATTGGGGAAGTTAGTGTAGCATGGGTAGCCACTCTCATTTTAGGCAAGTTTCCAAACACTAAAGGTAGGACATGATAAGTGTGCATATTTTGGCATGTGTGCATATCTCTTTTTGTGGGCCCACTAGTGATCTTGCTAGTCTTTCTTTCTAATTCAATTTCAGAGACTAAAATTCTTCTAGAACCCTTCTAAAATGGTCTTGGATATCCTATAGAGAGAGTGAATATTCTCTCATATCTTTCTACTTTGATTCATTTGCTTCCTCTTCACACTTAGGTAAAAAGGCATGTTTTCTTCTCTTTCCTTTGGACGTCTAGCTAGTGGGTGTATGATACCAAAGTATAAGAGACACCCAATCACATGCTGATATTTAAATTTGATCCCCTAGGAAATCTTTTAATTTAGTCATGAGTATGGGTGGCGTCCTATATGTGAGAATCACCCAATCTAGGCGCCAAAATGGGAGAGTAAAGTTTTCATTTTTGATTCCCTCTTGTGAGTGTGGGACGGCTAGGGTTTTATGAGCATCAATTCGAATTTCAACCCTTCCTAATTAGGTTAATTCACATGTGTGCACACACACATGTGCATGGGTGGACTGATTTTTGCTTAGGTGAAGCATGGATGTAATACACTAAGTCCTCTATACTCAATTAAATGAAGTTTATCATTTATTCAGTGAAATTTGGGTGCAAAATGAAATCGAGCTCATTTCAAGGCTAAATTCGGCATGTTTTTGAAACTCTCATTTAGTGCCCCTTAGGGACCCAAAACAACTTGAAATGAAGTAAGGTGACATGAACCAACTAAGGGGACAACATATCAAAAAATTAGAATAATTGGTCAAGGTTATGGTTTTCATTTGCCAAATGTACTTCAGGGAGTCCAAATTAGAAAGAATTGTCATTTAGAGTACTTCAGGGGATGGAAATGACCCAAAATCAAATGGAATAACATGAACTAAAAAAATGAATGACTATCCAAAAATTAGAACAATTGGTCGAGGTTAAAGTTTTCATTTACCAAACACACTTTAGGGGGGTCCAATTTAGAAAGAATTGTCATTTAGGGTACTTCGAGGGATCAAAATGACTCGAAATGAAATAAAATGGCATGAACTAAATGAATGACATATCCAAAAATCAGAACAATTGGCCAAGATTTGGATTTTCATTTGCCTAGTGACCTTAGTGGGTCTTAAATAAGGAAAGTTTTTGAGGAAAAATCACCTTGGGCCAAACCATACTTTAAAATGTGCATTAGGTTCATGTAATTCCAAAACTATAGGTTATAAATCATAATTCCATGTAAGTAAGGAGATTTTAATTTTTGTTTGATTTTTGTGAAACCATGAATTCGTGGCCACTCCTAACATGTGCAAGTCACATGGGTGGAACACCATGATCATGTGCACCCGACCCTACCCTAAGCTCCATGGGACGTGTCCATTATTTGAAACTATGAAGAATGATCTCATGTGCCATGTAAATGATCAAGTATCACCACACCTATAGAAACCATGAAGAATGATTCCATGTGCCAAGATAAATGATCATGTATACTAAGGTTACATATAAAATGTCTCATAAGTGTGTGTGTGGGCACACATATGACAAACCCAAGATAAAAGTTTAATGGGAGTGGCTGATTTAAAGAGATATAGAGAGATTCCTTCACCTAGAAAAAAATTAGAATATAGAAACTTGCCTCATGCTCACATGCGGAGTCAAAAAGGGAGAGAATCCAAGGGAAATAAGAAACATTTCAAAGCTTTGTTTTTGTGTGCTCATATTAGAAACTTATTTGATTTTATGAATCACAATATATTAGAATGTTTCCCTACTAATAGAGGATGTCCAAGAGAGATTAGAATGTATTTTAAACCTTTAATTGTATTCACAAATATAAAAGAAACAAATAAGGTTCAAGGATTTTGCTCACACTTGGATTGGAAACCTTAGTAGTCCCACTTGCCAACCATGAGCACACTTGCCTTTCTCACCCAAACCATCCCCTTATGAGTTTGAAAATATGTCCAAACGTGATGAGCTTCCCTAGCTACCCTAGATGCCCCCCTTATGCTTATGAATACCTATAAATATCCCCTCTTGCTTACATTCATCTCATCCCAAAGCAAAGAGTTGACACTTCCCTCTTCGCTTGTTCTTGCCTTCTTCTTGGCACCTCTTCTCACTCTCTTTTTTTTCTTGTGTGAGTTCTTATTTTTAGTGTTTTAGAGAGTTGTTGAAGTATTTTTGTTGATGATTAGAAGTTCTTAAAGTTCTAAAAGTGGTGGATAAGGGGAACCTCTGCCGGATTCTACAAAGAAACTCGAATTAAGGTGGAGGGGATTTCTTGAACTCCTACATTGCTCTTTCAAATTTCTAGCATGTTCATGCTTGTTTGAATTCTAGTTTTCAGCATGTTCTATTTTACTCGTATGCTTGATCATACTTTAATTTTAGTTTTAGCATATTTTTTATGTTTTAATCACTCATGAGAGCATGTCATGCTTAGAATCCATATTTAGGATTTAATTCAATGTTTCAAGTAAGCTATGAATTGTTTACATGCTTTCTTGGTTATTTAAAATTCTGATATTTATATTTTGAATTTCTTTTACGATTATGTGATTCTTAAATATAAGAAATTGAAGATAAGAACCACGTATTGTCATAGTGACCCATATGGGTGCTATGAGTGTTCTTAACAAATGCTTGGAGTGTGTCGTTGCAGGGCGCAACTAAGGGACACTTGGTATGTGGCAACCAACTAAGGGATACTTGGTTACGGGGCTCAACTAAGCGATACGTGGTTGCAGGGCACAACTAAGAAATGTCTTTGCACCATAAGAGGGGTATCTAAATTAAGAACATCAAGGGAGCAGAACCCCTTTCAGTCTTAACGTCAACTATAACCAAAAGGTTGCTTGAATCGCTTAATACATGAAAGTATTTGAATTTGAATGTGCTATTGATTTGAAATAGTAACTTAGTTTTTTAATGAATGATCCACTGGGCTATGTGCTCACCCCTTCCTTTTATTTTTCAGAAAATTGACTTGAATCATGAAGGCCATGGATATTAGATTATTTCTAAGTTTTAAAAGTTCTATCTTAAGGGCATGTTGCCCAAATTTTGAATTTAAGGCTTCTGCTGAATTTTATTTAAGTTTTGAAAGTTATGTACTCAAGTTTTTATTTAAGAATGTAAGTTTATTTATTTTATTTGAATAAATAAAGAGTATAAGTGTTCCTTTATCTAATTGTATAACCTTACTGTATTGAAATTTAATACATTGTGATGTATCCATGAACATTTTCAATAAGTGTTTAAACAAAGGAATTGAGATGCAAGTTGTGTACTTATAAATGTAACATAAGACCCAACCTGCCTAGTGGTTGAACTTGAACCTATCTCTTGGGGGTTGGGGTGTTACAAAGGTGGTATCAGAGCCTAGGCTTTAGGTGCCTTAGGATAGAATTAGAAAATCAATTAGTGGCTATTCGACTAGAATTAGAAACTCAAATTAGGTTTCACTTGGAATTGGATTGAATCTTGAATGTCCTACCTTCTATTTTTTAAATTGAAAAACATTTTAGAAAGTGTTTTCAAAAAGGAAGTATATGTTTTTGAAATGTTTTGTTTGGATACAAAGACTACAAATTGAGCTGATAGTGGGTAAGCCTTGTCCCGAGTTGTAATCACCCTAGGTCTTATAATGCGTCCACGTCAATATGAATTTTTAAAACTTTCAAATAAATATAAAAATTATTAAAAACTTGTTTTTAATGATCATTGTATGTTATTTAATCAAGATAAAATAAATTAGAACATTCGGATAGTTAGAAATGTGCGGAAAAGAGCATTAAAAAACAAGACATCATACTGCCGACCACGGTCCGTCTGATGCCGACCGCGGTCTGTGGTGAGAAAAATCCGTGAAGAGTGCAAAAAATACTGTGGATCGCGGTCATCAGTGGAAAAGTGCAGAAAACAGAAACTAGGTCACATGGGTGACCGCGGTCCGTAAAGTGCCGACCGCGATCCATGAAGGGGACACCGAGGTCCATAAAGTGAAGACCGAGGTCCATCTGATGCCAACCGTGGTCCATGTGCGAGCTATATATAGGTTTCAAGCTCGGATTTTCTCATTTTGCACTGAAACTGCTTAGGATTTGGAGGAGACGACAGGAGAGCGATTTGAAGGTGAGTTTCCAAATTTTCTTTGAGTTTCCTTTAAGATTAAATCTCATACATGAGTAGCTACTAATGGTTAGTGAATCAAAGTTATGAAGATCCATTTATGAACTTTGTGTTGTGGGTTTAGTGGTTGGAAACCAAGCCAAATGGGATAAGCTATTGTCTATTCCCTTGTATGTGTGTTTAGACACTAATATGTTGGATTTAGTATGGTTGTATGGTGGTAGAAATGAAAGGATTGATTTCATTGAAACAAAATCCCATTTTTTAAGGCTTGATCAATGGATTTCGGTGAATAAACCATGTGAACAACCATTCTTTAGTTGGTTTATGTGTTTAAATGATTGTTGGGTGTCCAATACACTAGATTTAAGTGTTAAACTGGATTAGGAATCACAAGTATGGTGTACACATGTGAAATCCCACTATTGGGTGAGAAATTGTGTGTAGACCGTTGCCCACACCGTACCGACTGCGGTCAATGGACTTGGATGTTGTTTGGAGTGTTTTGGGTACACTCTAAAGCACTGATTGATAACGGACCCTTAGGGTCAGGTTAGATGTGTATCAAAGGCCCAAAGTAATGTATCATTACCATCTAATGATGTAGATTGACAATATTGGACTATTGTGCGAGGGGTGACGATCCAGCAGCCTTTCGGCGTGTACAGGTGGGTTGATTATCTCTTCCTCACACTTTAGTATTATGCGGACGTAGGATACGGAATATGATCTATGTTTAAATTATTGTACTTAGTATCGTGCTAGGGATGTACGCTTTGGGTGGATTGATTTACACGATATCCTAATGTCTGGTTACTCGCTTTCTAGTACTAAGATATTATGATCAGTTTGGTGTTTATTTGCTTTCTTTGCTTAGGTTAGCATTTTGAATAAGCATGTTTGTATGCTATGTGGAATGAAAACTATGATTCTAAAACTAAAGAACATTAAAGGTTTATTAAGAACTCCACGTACCGGGGCGATGGACGGGCACTGGTGGCACATCCCATTGAGGTTCTCCGGATGTCCCAGGACGTCATCGTGGGTATCCCCAACTAGGCCAAACTGCGAGTGACTGTATGAGACCCTCAAATTTGGAAAGTCATGAGGATTTTTTCCTTGGTTTCAGTATCTTATTGGGTCGTGGTCTCAGAGGTAGACTTCTGTTTTATAAAGATGTCGTGTCTGATTGTGTTCAGGACCACAATTGGGATACCGAGGGTGGTTCACTCTTTCGGTTAATTCCTAATACCAGATGGTAAGTTCCTGATATTAGAGCGCAACGGATAAACTGACTAAGTGTTTGAAACGCCCCTAATGATTTGAAACTGTTTGCATGTTTCATATGCTTGTTTGTATAATGCTATTGATGTGTAGAGGAGATCCACTGGGCTTTCGAGCTCACCCCATTTTTATTTTACAGGTACTCATGAGCCCAGCGCTTAGTGAGGATGCAGACCAAAGACTGGAGGATGTAGAGAGAGAGAGTGTGTGTGTGATATTTTTGTTTAAACTGTCTCTCTATTTTTGTACAGTTTTTACAATGTATATTTTGGATTTGGGCCTGAGGTCTTGTAACATATTTTTGTATATGTATTCACAAGACTATTTTTACCATCTTGAACACTGTGTTTATTTTGATTGATAAACCGATGATTTCTAGTTATATTAAACAGTGTTCAATGATTTAGAAAGATTTGATCCGAAAAGTGCTTCCGCTACTATTATCTTGATTTCCAGTATAAATGTGCTTTTGAACATCCGATGAATTTGATTTGAAATTAATCGCTTAGTGAAGCATGAATAAAATGATTATTTGAAATAAAAGAAAATGATTTAAACCTCGTGTATAGAGGCTTGTGGAAATAATGATGATAAATGTCGCACACCCGACGCCTCGATGGACCATGCGCCGAGCTTGGAGCCGCGCGACACCCGATGACGGGGCCTCAGATTGACAGACATGATGTCCGGCCAAGGGGTCGGGGTGTGACACGAGTAAAGCCAAACATTGAAAGGGAGGTGGGTTATCCCGCCCTAGAAAGCGTGGTTGCTAAGTAGACATCGGTCTCGCTGCTCGATCTGGAGGTTGTCCCACCAACTTATACAAGTGGTCTAAGTTGAAGAACACCCTTACTTTCTATAAAAGAAAATTAGAATGTGAAAAATTAGGGCAAGAAACTGTTTAAAAGTCGCAAAAGATGCCAAAGGTAGTGTCTTAACTAGACAAAGGTTGTGAGTCAACCAGTTTGAAACCATGGGTTTTGGGGATTGACCTTAGGTAGAGACATGGGTGTAGCCATGGGTGGCACAGTGGATCAAAAGCATAAATCTCTAGGACATAGGCTAGAGACTGAAACTTGTTTGAAAACAAAAAACTGTTTGATTAGGACAGGGGACCAGGAAGCTTCTGTATCCTATGTAGTATGGGATGCATAGGAATTTAGGAATATGGAGGAAGCCTGGACTCGGAGAATGATGGACCATGCGTGATGAATGATCGGTAACTCTAGCAGAACAGGTTTCTCTACGCTCGCTAGTATAAGATGGTAGAGTATAGTCGGCCCAGAACCTTAGTTATCGAGAAATTTTCGAAATTATTTGGGTGCAGCTCTATTCTGGGTGAAAGCTTAAGTGGAAGGGGTGGAGTGGTATAGGACACTTGAACCTAAAAGCTTAAGTGAAAGCTTGGAACCTTGCTATGCTAGCTTGATTGTATGATTGTGTGATATGCATACTTTACTGTTTATTTGCTTTGAGACCAAATCATGTACCCATGCATGAAAAGAACCTAAAAGAAAAAATTTTAGGCCACTGAACAGATCGAGAACCTAGAAACTGAATCTAGAGTCATGGTGCTACGAATGTTTGTTGAAACAAACATTGATGTTAAAAAGATGAGCCGAGAAGAGTTCAAAGAAGTCTTCCATGAAAAGTTCTTTCCGGAGATGACACTGTGGAAGCTACAAGAAGACTTCATCAGGTTGAATCAGAAGGACTTAACTGTGGCTGAGTACAAGAGAAAGTTTATTGAATTGGATAAGTTCTCTTGGGAGCTAATCTAAAAAGAAAGAATGAAAACTAATTGGTTTGCTCTGCGCCTCAAGATTGAGATTTGAAAAGTGATTATGACTTTAAGCTTAAAGACATAAATCCTAGAGCATGAACTCAACTTAGAACAGAGGTTGAAAGGAAAGAACAAGAAGCCTAGTAATGAAATAGAGAACCCAAAGGCCCAGAAAAAGAAAAGGAGTGGTGGGAAGGCACCACAGACCCAGAAATAGGGGCAAAATAAAGATGAACTAAAAGAACAGGTGAGGAAGCAGGGACTATGCTATGTGTGCAGGTAGAAGGGTCACGTAGCAAGATACTGCCTGACTACACCCGCTCAAGCCCCTCAACTACAAAACACTCAGGGAGGAGGTTAGAATAATCGTTCTTAGGGCAGAAAACAATAGCAAAATGCCAAACAGGGGCAGTATCAAGGCCATGGGCAGAACCAGGCCAGAATGTTTGTTGTTGAGGCTCAAGAAGATCAAGACCTACCCTAGAGACCCTAGTATAAAAAAATATTAGGAGAACTTGATTAGCCCTTTATTTAAAATTGTTATATATTAACATTTATGAGTTTTAAGCTTTGATAAGGTCCTTGCAGCTCGTACTGTTTGTTGACCATAATTCATGAACCCAATTACCATAGGAACCATCTCATGAATATCCATAAATTATTTCATGTTTTTGTCTCTTGTTTGAACGAAGTTATAAATCTATAATATAGTATGACTTTCTTTACAGTGAAAGGAGTTGGGAAGAAGTTGTCAATAATAGATTACCTAAAGAGATAGGTAAAAGAAATTTCCACCCAAGATTTAATAGTTGGTCTATTCTCATCCTAGGTAAAGTCCATCTTGTTGTGATAGGAATGAACAGGAACAAATAAGCTTTAGCTAATGTAATAAATATACCAATTGTCGTTCCAAAGACTCCACCTACTTCATTTATTCCAAAAAGCTCAGGAAAAAATATGTATGGAAGAGAAAGATTCCAACTTGTACCTATTCTTTTTAATAAATGAAATTTATTCCCTTAAGAATCCTTGTTGTTACATTTTGAAGGTTCAAAATAGAAAGTCTGGGAATATAAAGTGTTAGTAATAACCCAAAGCCTACCGTGTGTTTTAGTCCATTGAGACGAAGGTGGGGTATGACAAAAAAAAAACTTTAACCTTCAAATAGATTAAGAACTTTAGGCTGGGTATGACCCTTAAATGAAAAATGAGCCTATTTCTACAACATGGCTTGCCCACCGGATGTTTTGCAATCAGATTGGTGGCGAACAAAGGCAAGATGAATAACTTACGAGCCTAATAAAGGAAATTGAATAAGACAACCATACTGACCTTAGGTCAGATGCTAAGGATACCCTAAGACTTAGGAAAAAAACACTATATGGGTAATTGCAGATCATCTTACTAAAGTGGCTAATTTTTGCCAACCAAATCCAGATCAAGTCGGTAAGTTTGAGAGAGTTACCTAGACACTAGAGGTTATGTCGAGCTCTTGTGTCCCATAAATTAAAGGAAATGGGAGAAAGTACGAACTTGAACCATCTCACATCATCATTGGGAGGAAGTGAATATTCAAGATGATGCTACTTATGAGGAAACAACAGTCAGAATCCTCAACCATAAAGTATGTAGTATACAAATGAAGGATATCCCGTTAGTGAAGGTACTGTGGAAACATCACGAGGTGGAAGAAGCTACCTGGGAACTCGAAAGTGAGATGAAGACCAAGTATCCACATCTATTCACTGAAATTCCTTAGTTATGTACAAATTTCGAGAACAAAATTGTTCTAAGGAGGGTAGGTTGTAATACCCTAAATCCTCTATACTCAATTAAATGAAATTTATCATTTATTCAATGAAATTTGGGTGCAAAATGAAACCGAGCTCATTTCGAGGGTAAATTTGGTAGGTTTTCAAAACTCTCATTTAGTACCCCATAGGGACCCAAAACAACTTGAAATAAAGTAAGGTGACATAAACCAACTAAGGAGACAATATATCAAAAAATTGGAATAATTGGCCAAGGTTAAGGATTTCATTTGCCAAACGCCCTTCAGGGGGTCCAAATTAGAAAGAATTGTCATTTTAGGTACTTTAGGCGATCGAAATTACCCGAAATGAGATAGAGTAACATGAACTAACAAAATGAATGACATACCCAATAATTAGAACAATTAGTCGAGGTTAAGGTTTTTATTTGCCAAACGCCCTTCAGGGGGGTCCAAATTAGAAAGAATTGTCATTTAGGGTATTTCAGGGGATCGAAATGACTCGAAACAAAATAAAATGATATGAACTAACAAAGTGAATGATATATCCAAAAATTAGAATAATTGGCCAAGATTTGGATTTTCATTTGCCTAGTGACCTTAGTGGGTCTTAAATAAGAAAAGTTTTTGAGGGAAAATCACCTTGGGCCAAACCATACCTTAAAATATGCATTAGGTTCATGTGATTCAAAAACTATAGGTTATAAATCATAATTCTATGTAATGTGAACCCATAAAGTCATGGCCACCCCTAACATGTGCAAGTCACATGGGTGGAATACCATGATCATGTGCACCCTACCCTACCCTAAGCTCCATGGGATGTGTCCATTAT
>JAJIYU010001422.1:0-35923 GCA_030144865.1 Tinospora cordifolia | reverse complement strand
TGGGCCAAGCTTCTACAGTTGGGCCAAGACTCTTGTTTAAAGAGGCTCGGCCTAACTTAGCCAAGACTTTAAGACTCTTCTTAGAGTCTTGGCCCATTGTGGCCAAGCGACCCACAACGTTCAAGACCCATAATCGACGAAATTTTTTTTTTATTTTTTATTTATATGTTTATTTGCATTTGAATGTTATAATAAATTAACGAATAGTTATATTTTATGCAAAAATGATGCCAAAAAACAAAACGGTCATAAAAAATAGACCGAGCACTCAATCGAAAAGTGCGTCTTCTTCTAGGCCCCCATTGACAGCATTACGAAGGCGAGCTATGGTGGCGGCAAGATCTAATCTTCCATCAGTCAATGAAACCTCCTCTCATTATTCACAACAGGAAGAAGAAGCTGAAGAATATGAAGCAAGTCATGTCACTGGAGAGCATGAAGAATGTGAAGATGTTCTTAGACATTTTCCAGCGATCCATCTGATCTGTCAGTTCTTAAGAGTTTTAAGCACCATGTTGCTTCAGCAGTATGGAGGAACGAGGTAAATTTTTATCCTTAGAGTTTATAGTCAAATATTTCTTTTACTCAACAATGAATTATTAATAATATTTTTTTTAAAATAAAAATTGTTGTGACTGCAATATTAAGGCCCACTGAAATGTATCAACCACGAGAATATGATCAAGTCTTAGGACCTTAAATGTCACCCAGAACAGGCTCACATACAAGAATTAATCAATAGATCCGGATTGAGCCCGTTGATCACATGTTCCTATAGCTATGCTAATAAGACGCTTATATCGACATTGATTGAGAGGTAGCATCGAAAGACAAACTCATTTCACCTCCCATTCGGTGAGATATCAATTACACTTGACGATGCCTACATTCTTCTTAGTTTTCCAGTGATAGGCAAATCGGTTTCTGTAAAATCAATCAAGTTCAACGGTACTGTGCAGTTGGTGTGAAACTGCCTTGGTGTGTCTGAAGAAGAAGCCATTGAAGAGATCAGAACAGCTAAAGAGCTCACTGTAAGTAAGAGATGACTACAAAATCTCTTTGGTACGGGTAAGGAGAATATTAATGAATATTACAATTTTGAAGCAACTGCCAAAGCTTTCATTTTGTATCTAGTAGGTAGTACATAATTTACTGATAGGAGCGGTACCCAAGTTCACGTTTCCATACTTCCAGCTCATAAAGAATGTGGACACTATCGGGACATATGCGTAGGGAGCAGCCGCTCTTGCATTTCTGTACCACTAGCTTGGTAGTACTTCACAAGTTGAAGTCTGTCACGTTGCAGGGTATCTCACCCTACTTGAGGTATATTTTTCACCCTTATATAAGATCAATCATTTGTGTTTTCTATATACATTTAGATATGATGGTTGTTTGAATTTGTGATTTCAATAGGGTTGGATATATGACAATTTTCCCTTTACTCGTCCACGCGTCAAACCCTACTACTACGATAATTTGTCACAGGCTATGATGTGGACCCAAAGGATGGAGATGGATCTTAATAATGAAAGCATGTTTACGGTCGGACAATCGACTAGTTGCGTCCTCATGAGGTAAGTATTACATGCTATTGAAATATTTTAATGGTTTTGTTCTTTACGACATCAAGAAGTTATATCTTTTTCATGTTTACTGGGATCCGTATCGGGACTCAAGAGAGGATGCACCTGTATCGGAGATGGCTTTTTACATTGAGCTAATTAACTGCTTAGATATTGTAAAGCCATACCACCCTGATAGATTTCTCCAACGGCTAGGATATGTACAATCAATACTTAACGCTCCAATTGAGCTAATAAAAGCTAAGCGAAAGGGCCACCAGAAGTAAATATTCGGTAAAGCATATGTTTATTCTGCAATTATTTGAGAGATAGCAAAATCATGTTTTGGAAGTAAGTGTTTGGGGGGATGAGATACGTCATCCATGAGTCTCATCATCAAGTTATATGGAGTGGTTCTCATCAATATCTCATCCTATTGTCGAAAACCCAGAAACTAAGACTGAGCATGGCAACCAGAATTTGGACAATGATAGCAACCGAATAAAAATTCGTATTTATGTTGAACATTTAAACAACAACGAATTTGTTTGTTTTTTAATAGTTTTAATTTTTGTGCCAATGGAATAGGATTGCACTCAACGTTAGGTTGTAGTGGAGATCATTGCGTGAAGAGCAGCGGTCATATGATGGAGCATGCAGATGTGTGGACTCTATGATCGATGTGCTCGCAAGTATTAACATTGGAGAAACAATGCATTCCAAAACTACTAAGGAGAAAACGCCTTCAAGCCCCATCGTGCTAGATGAAGCTAGATCATCATAGCTATTTCGCAGTATTTTTGCAAGGAAGCGAAGGGCTTCTCATGATGTTTAGATAAATTTATTTTGTACCATTGTAATGACTTTAAACAATATTTGAACAATATATACATTCAAACAAGATGAATACTTAAGTTTATTTACTCTAGTTAATATTTTAATTACATGTGGAGGGCCTTAGCAATTTAGTTAAGTTATTTATTAATTATGATCAAAAAAATTTTCATGAATATCAAATTATTATTATAAATAGAAACTTTATGTAAAATAATTTTTAAATAATAAGATTAATATATTATTATTTATTAAGAAATATACGATCAAATATTATCTCTAATAATAATTAATAAACATATCATTATACGTAATAATTTTTTTAAAAACACCTTATTTAGAAAAATGAGAGCGAGTTTAGTGGGTTCAACTCAGCGGGTTACATGGATCTCAAACGACCGAGACCCACTCAATGGGTTTGGTGGGTCTCGGCCGCCCACAGTGGAGACCCAAATGCTAGATCTTGAGCAAACAGGACTGAGACCCACAAGATGGGTCTCAGACACCCAGGATCGAGACCTACGGTAAGGTCTCTGCCCAAGTGGGCTGAGACTTGGCGTTTGGGCCTCAGCCCTGGGTCATCGAGACCCAACATTTGGGTACGATCCACCCAGCCCGAGACACACTTGGGTCTCGATCTAGGTAGGCCAAGACCCAAAGGTTCGGTCTCTGTCCTGTCTGGCCAAAACCAACTAAACCAAGACCCACCATTTTAAAGCCTCATTGAATATAGTTTTTTTTTTCTGGCTACCATTTAAAACAAGCCCTAATATCCTCTCCAAAACTTTTAGTGAGACTATTTAATTTATTTTAAATAGATTGGTCTCAACATCTTCATATAGGACAATTAGCTTGAATTATCTTTTTTATGATGACATAGTAAACATTTATATTGAAAGTTCAATCATTTATGATGACATGTAAATCACTTAAATAATCTTTTATATAATATGTACACAAAAGTATTCATTTACGTCTCTGTTTTTTTGCGAGAGATAATACATAAATGGAGCCAAATTAATGCTCTACGAAATAATAAGACTTGTAAATTCTTTGCTCTATACGTCTCTTTTTTCATATACATCTCAAATTCTGTACTAGTTGGCCCAGCCTTCCTCCCATGGATATCGGCTTACGTGACACTCTTTTGAAATTGGCGAAATTGGTGAATTTGGCTTGAACAAAACCTACACAGAATAAAAATAATTAGTTTATGCATAATTATTTACCAAATTATAATTCAAGTAAAGTATAAGATGATTACCCTAGCTAAGTAGTAACCAGTAACATAACCAATCCCGATCTTTTTTTTTTTTTTTTGAAAAGGTAAGGCTTCGTTTTTTAACGAGAGAAATGTCATGCATTGGTCATCAGATAACTGGACTAACACTACATTGAAAGTAGTTGTCACTAATAAACCCATGTCCGGTAGTATCATCCATTTTTCTAGTGGTGTCGATGATTGGTCACAAGTTAATGACACCTTCATTTGCTGCACCCTGATAGAACCGAGAAAATTGGCATATTGGGCTTCAAAACTGTTAAGCTCGCCTAGCATATCAATCTTCACTTGTTACCAACCATCTTTCCTAAGACCGAGGCTTGTTGCAATGACGCGATACCCACAATTACCATCGGACTTAACGTCAACAACATTAAGAATGTGATCATGCCACTCAACATGAAATGCCCCGAGATAAGTCGATGTCATCCTTGACCGAGTCCTATGAACCTTTTACTTCAAAACATTCTTTTTCACTAAAGAATTGGATGAGGAGCTCAACCCAATAGATAGAAAATGCTCAAAATGGAAAGGGTCTCGCTTTATAGATATTTCTACCTTCTTCGGCCTTCCTTTTGTTTTGATTTTCTCTGTAGAAGGAACAATAGAGGACGTGGATGGGGAGACAATCTCTAAAAGTTGTTGCACAATCATTTTTCTCCCATTTTCATTACTTCTCTGTCTTATCAACTACTTTTTCTAACAATGCTATGTAATTAAAATCCCATGGTCTTATGGGGTCATCAAGGCTTAGCCTTTGCCAACAAAAATGAACATCCTCTAATGAGATTGGCAAGTGGGCGACTTCATACCTAGCCAGCTCATGAGCACAAGGAAGCTCATGTATAGTACGCAACACACAACCACAACAAACTCGATCCACACCAACACCCTATACACGTCGCAACTCAAGTCCAATCTTCTCCATTGCAACCCTAGAGATGAAACCATGTAACAATATGACAATAAGAACTTGGTATTGATGTACAAAGATACTCAAACTCTTTTTAAATGATGTTTTGATCTTTGTGTGTTGTAGCTCAAGCATTGCATAAATTGTTCGCATGATGTCACAAAATTCCCTTGAGAAGACCCAAGGTATCTCTTTAATTTGGCATGTGCACTCTCCGCCTTATTTGTCGTTGTGTTCCCAAAGTAGATCACCTTATCAGTCCAAGCCTTAACAAACCTTTCTTTAAATTGGTTGAACCAGATATTTCTCACATATGTAGGTACATTATCAATGCACTATACTCAACAACTTTTCATTGTACTCAGCCTCTTTAACACTGTTCACCAAGGCATTCCACTTTCGAAGAAATTTTTTGAAGTCAAACATTTCTTTAGTGTTAACTAATACATTCCTGTTGATGTGTCATGTACATAGTAAGTTAGTGCAATTGGGAAACACACAAGCAACTGCATTCATTTTTTTTTAACAGAAACGATTATATTAAGAAAAAAGTGAATAGTCCACCCAGATGAGACATCCATACTATTATAAAAATTGAAAAATATTGCTCCCCTTACACCTCTTCGATTTTTGTTTCTCCAAAAGGATTCTAGTGTTTCTTTCTTCCCATGTCTTCCCATGTTGAGTACCATATAGTTGCTCGCACCACCTTCCAATATGACTTAAGTTGTAGAGGTACACCCCTTCCCAGGAAGTGAAAAAGAGTACTAGTATTAGGGGGGTGAAGCTATTATTTATTTGCCTCCACTTTCGCCAAAGAGCTTTCACCATGTCACATTCTGCTAGCAGATGATGGGTTGTCTCCCAGCTTTTTCTGCACATAAGACAAATGGAGGGGTTTAGACTATAGTGAGGGAGTCTTTTCTGTATATTCTTTGTAGTCTTTAACTTATTCAAGCTGATAATCCACATTAGGATCTTGGCCTTCATTGATGCCTTTGTTTCCCAAATGAAATCCACAAGTATGTGTGATTGTGCACTTGTCTAAGTTGATAACTGGTTCATAAAAACTGCACTGTAAACTTTCTGCTAGGATTCTCATTCCATGTGGGTTTGTCTTCTTCATCGTTATTACTCAATTGGAAGTTGTAGAGAGTGTTCAGCAACTCTCCTAGCTCATCCACCTGATCGTCGTTGATGTTACTGGAAACAAGGAACAAAACTTTGACTTTGACCCAAACTTTAACCTTCAAAAATTTGAATTAATCCGAAGAGTTCGAAAAATTCGAGAGAATTTTTGAAAAAATTTGCCAAAATATTCGCCAACTTTGAAAAGTTCAGAAAAGTATATGTAAATGTAAAAATATACATATTTTTTATTAAAAATAATGAAAACAAATATATATATATATAAATGCAATGTACAAAAAAAATATAAAAATAATAATTTCAAACGTATATTTTAACATTGTCAATGTATTGCACATCACATATGTTAAAAATTTTATGTTATTATCTTGTATCTAATAGTTTCTTTTGTTTTTTTTTCTCTAGGTGAAGAGATTTATGCATAGAAGACTTTAAATAAAATTGATATTGAGATTTGATAGATCATCTTTGAAAGGGATGAAGAGACATCGTATTCGGAAGGGATGAAGAAATATATTTTTCATTCAAAATTAAAATAAGTTGTAATCTCATCAATTGTATATTGTATAAAATTGACATATAGTTTTTATAAATACTTATAAATATTTCATGTAGTTTTATTAAAACTTCAATCCAAAAAACTTGGTGATTTTTTTGAACTATTATTATATGCAAGGTAATTCAATATAGATAAAAATATAATCTACATTCACTTAAAACAAAAGACACTAGCATGAATATTAAGCATAATACAATTTTTTTAAAAAGTTATAAAAAAAAAGTTTTATATATATAATATAAAAGTTTTATAAAATTGTTTTTCTAAAAATTATGTATATATAACTTTGTTTTTATAAAACTTTATATTACTATAGAATAAAGTATAAAAAATAAAATTCATATTTGTTAAACTTTTTATATAAACTTCTTATATATATATATATATATATATATCCATTTTTTATAACTGTTTTGCATATATAATTTATAAACAAGTTTATAACAAAAATTATAGATTAATGCTTATGTCACATCCCAATCCTAGACCCACAGGACCTCCACACTTGTGCTTTCCTGGTGGTGACTCACAAGGTACTGTCCCCTCCCCTTGGAGTTTTCTCACCTCCACAGAGTTTTGAACCCATGACTTCGGGCTTAAGTACATAGATTTCCTGAATTCTACTACCATTGAGCTGTCAGCTCAATTAATTGGTGTAAAAGTGTGTGTATATATATATATATATGCACATATAGATTAATTATAATTAATATATGTATTAATATAGTAATATTATTAAATCGCATACATAAATACAAAATAATTGGGGTATTAAAGCTTACAAACTTTTTAATAAACGTTTTTCATAAACGTTTTAGAAGCATTAATTTATAATTTTTGCCATAAACTTTTTTTATAAATTACATATATAAAACGTTTATAAACAAGTTATGACAAAAATTATAAATTAATGCTTGTAAACTTTTTAATAAACATTTTTCATAAACGTTTTACATATGTAATTTATAAAAATGTTTATAACAAAAACTATCAATTAATGCTTATAAATTTTTTTATAAAAGATATAAAAAAAAAGTTATATATATATATATATAATATAAAGGTTTTATAAAAAAAAAATTTTATAAAACTTATGTATATATAACACACACACACACACACACACACATATATATATATATATATAACTTTTTTTTCAACTTCTATAAAAAATTTTATAAGCATTAATTTATAATTTTTGTTATAAACTTTTTTATAAATTACAAATATAAAACGTTCATGAAAATGTTTATTAAAAAGTTTATAAGCATTAATTTATAATTTCTGTTATAAACTTGTTTATAAATTATATATGTAAAACGTTTGTTAAAAAATGGATATATATATATATATAACTTTATATTGCCATAGAATAAAGTATAAAAATAAAATTTATATTAGTTAAACTTTTTATGTAAACTTTTATAAATGTTATATATATATATAACTTTTTTATAACTTTCATAAAAAGGAAGAGAAAGTAAAAGCTTGTGTTGCAGTTTGAAAGTTTCATGTTTTAGAGAAGACAACAAAAAACCATTTTTCATTGTTTTTCTTCATTTAAGCAAGATGGGCAGAAGCCGCAAAACTGGCTAGGGGCAACTGATAAGGTCAGGTCAGGTCGGGTTCGACCAGACCTTTTGAGGGTGGACCCGGCAGCTGACCCGACTTTTGGGTATACGCGACCAGAACTAATTTTTAGTTACACTTAACCCGAAATGGTCGGGTCGGTCATGTGGCTTACACCCCTGCCCTGAGCACATAAGAAAGATCACCTTCCTTCAAGCACGTGTCAACCTCAAACCAAACTACTTTGCCACGTGTCCCCACTATTGTTAAAATGGTTTCCATGCATGCCTTATCTGCCAAATCATAACACGTGGCATACGCACCTGCATCCACTTCATAGCAATCTTTGCGAGATGTCTCTTCTCAAAATTAGATAGAGACACTTTTCCCACTAAGTTCATACACTGTATTTTACCTTGGCCTTTCGTCAATGGAAAACTGACTCAACAATCTTTTTCATTGCTTGTGGTTGACTACCAATTCTTGTCCACATCTTCTGGCACTGCCAACACACATGAATGGCGACGACCAACACTTTTCCTCTCCAATATCATCCTTAAGTTGTCGTCATCTTCCTCATTAATGTTAATAATAAACAAGTGCACCGCAAATGAAGCCCCACCAACTCAAACCACCATGGATTTTGGCAAGAAGCCATAGCTACATCTATTCACCCTCAAATATTAAGCCATATCATAGAACATTTCTACCAATAAAGTCCAACTCCAACAATCCACCACACTTCTACCCTAGAACATAGAAACATCCTTCAACCAACCTTCGATGGGCACACCCTTTATCCAAATCCAAGAGTTATGGCAAGAAAACACCCTATTTTCATGTTGAGCTTCCTTCCATTATTTTCAAATTTCATAATTCGATAAAGGAATTACCAATTTTCATTTAATTAGTGAACCATGTTGCACCTCTTAATTGCATTTGAGAAGGTCCTGTCAACACAGATTGGAGAGAGTAGGATGACTCTCCCAAACTGCCCAAATAACTCATTCCCAAACTCGTCCCATCTCACCTCACAAGAAAAGCACACAAGTAGCTACGACTCCGGGCCATTGTCTTCTATAGGGTGTCAAGAGTTTTTTTTTTTTTGTTTTTTCACGAACTGCTTCACTGCCAATATTACATTACAATGGCCTTCCTCCCATAAAACACGATCTCTAGAACAACCAGCAAGTTTCACATCCCTCAAAACACAAGATAGCTAGTCTTTTGTGGGCAATTGTGCCTTGACTGTAACATTCAAGCCTGACCAAGCCGTAATTAGCAAACCAATCCATTGCATATTCATGGTTTCCTCTAAGACAAAAACCATCCTCTGCATCCCCTTTTCAACCTTAGTTATCCTCAAGTAATAGCCTCTACAATTTGAAAATGACTTAGTTAGAGTAAAGAAAATCGAACTTCTGTGCATTCATTTGAACACCCCATTCATGCTCCCGTTGCAGCTTCCTCCACCGTCATGGTCAACCACCTAGCAAACCCAAAATCAAGTTCAACCCAAACAAATTTGACTTAGTTGATTTTCAAACATAAACTCAGACGTTAAACCACTTAAGATTGGTAGAAAACGTTAAAAGAAATTTTTTTCCATGACCCAATATGCTCTAAAGCTCCTATTGTTCCTTCCGAGTCACGAAGATTGGTCCAACTTTGGAGCATAACCTACCGTTATTCCCCTTTCAATGATTCATCTCCCACTTTCAGCCTCTTATTACAAGCCAAGTAAATTGGCGCATGCCTTGATCTACTGGAGACATTTATTTTTGTAGAAAGCAAACAACAACACCATTCAAAGTATTGGCTAGATGTCAGCCTCAGTTAGTCAAGCCTAGAGACGAGTACAATGACCTCATCTTGATCCCTAACAATCAAGGCTCTACGATGAAAATTCAAAGAAGGGTTAGAACCACTATTGGAAGATGAAGAACTGGAGAAAAAAAAAAGAAAAGAAAAAAGAAAGGTCGAAACAGGCTGATTAACCAACGTGGGTATTCTATAGAGATAGGAAATGCCTCTACCAATAAGTAGGGCCCCAACCACCTATGTTTTGAAATTCAAAAAAATCCCCATTATCAAAAAAAAGGCTAGATATGATGGAACGCCATTTAATGCAAGGGAGACAATGAACTTTCAAGGTCCTTTGAAGGATAACACGTTTGATCTTCTCAAACCCAATGAAGTTTCAAAGAAGGAGATTCTACAGCACCTACCCTCTAAGAACCTGAGCATATGGAGTTTTTGGTTCCAGACAAAACTAACAAATCAATTCACCAAAATACGCATGCATAGTATTAACCCGCCATCCTACATCCACTGATTTTTGCAAAGTCTCCCACTTCACCAAACTCCTTAAACCATTTGCCCATATCTGTTCTCAAGAGAAATGTGTTGTCTTCTTGTCAATCGCTACAGCAATCCCACAAGGAACTTTGAGCAATGACAGGAAGAAGGATGAAATAGCAAGAAAAGTTGACTCCTTTGATTTCCTTATTGCTTCTCCTAACGTCCCTATCCCCCCCTGGTCCCTCCTACTGTTCTCATATTTGAAAAGCTACACTTCCAAATAGAATTAAAGTGTTTTGTTATCTTGTTTGCCTTCAAAGAAATTTTTACTAAGATCTTCTTCAAAGGCGTTACATTTTTGTCTATTTCCTCATTGCCATGTTATGTGTAATCAAGGTCATAAAACAAGGGATCATAAGTTTTTTGCTGCCCTTTTGATGCTGCAAATGTGGGAGTGTATTGAAACATTTACTTGAAGAGGAGTTTATTTTGCCTTAAATCTTGTGAAATTTTTTCTTATTTAGCCATGTGATAGGTTTCAACTATTGTACTCAATTGGGAGTACTTAGGTTAGTTTGTAATATATGTATGAATGGCGTAGAGGGTCATGTATAAAGGGGATAAGCTTGTCAATCGTGTGAGATTATTTTTGGAGAGTCTAGCCACCTTGAATTGGTTTGTTATTTTACAATTATAGTTATATTGAGATTGTAATAAAATTTTATGCATTCCCATCATATCCCTCAGGGGAGTCGCTAAGGGATTGGGATACACTTTTGTCCGGTTTATAAAATCAGGTTTCAGGTGTTTATACTGGGTATACTCGATGTATAATATCACACTTTTATACATTTAATTCAACATAGAAAAAAACAAAAAACATAAACAAAAAGTAATATCTTGTTATCTTTAGCTCTCTTTCATGTGTAATTGTTTTATTTTTGTTACAAGTTTATATAGATTTTTAGAATGATTAGTTTGTGTTCAAAATGTTTTAAATTTTCATTATTGTTTTTCCCTTTATTAATTGCTTTCACAAATCTAGGATATCAGAGGTTATTATTTTTATTTTGCTTTGACTTATAGAGTATATAACCTTATTAATGTATTCTTAATCCATTAAGAAAGAGAGATAAAGTGTTTTGTTCAATGCTTGTGTATAAACTATTAACAGCTAGAATTAACCTTATATGATTGCTGGTTATTATTATGACTTATTCAATAGATCACATTGTATTATGATTGTACAGTTTTTTTCCTAATGTAAACTCAAAACAAAGAAAGTAAATATCAAGCAAAGAATAGACATTAAACTGAAAACAAATGGAAGGATCAATTGATGATGCCACTAAAGCACCAAATAAAGATGTTAAAACCATTGAGTTCATGTACACTTGTAACTCTTCCCATCATCCACTACATCTCCAAATTCCAAAATGCATGATAAGAAAAGATAAAGCGATGATACAACCTATGTCACATGGACTCTGAACAATAGCCTGGCATAACCATGTCTGACACTTCATGACCCAGCATGAGTATGAGAAACGCTTTAGATTTTTAAAAAATATTTTTTTTTGAAACAGAAACTATTATATTAATATAGAAAAAGAAGTTTGATGAGATATCAGGGCAACAAACATAAATCAAAAAACAAAATACAAGGATTGTATAATGTTCTCCCCGTTATATAACCATTCTCCAAAATGATAACCCTTTCCCAATTTTGTTGTAAATATACCCATGTAGGAAACAAAGCGTTGGATCTTTCCCATAAAAGTCGTTCCGATTTGTCTTTATCCAAAAAAAAAAAAGTCGTGTTCCTTTCCTCCCAAACGCTATACCACATTCCAGTAATGCTGAGTTTTTTAAGCTAGTACAGTCTCCGGTATTTGAAACATAGAAGACACCAGAGGGGGAACCATGTTTCTGTATCTATGTGTCCATCTGCTCCAAACTTGCTGCACCAGGCTGCACTCCCTAAATATGTGCTTGGTTGTCTCCAAATTGTTCTTGCATAGCAAACATATAGACGGATTCAGAGTGTGATTGCATATTGGTCATATTTAGCTTATTCAAGCTAACTAGACAAGCTAAAATGTGCGCTTTCATAGGAACTTTAGGCTTCAAAATGAAATCAACTAGGACAGTCATTTGGTTTGTGTAATTTGCACTCAAAGTGGCCATGAAAGATTGAACTGAGAGTGTTTTGTTTGCCTCTCCCCTCCAGATTGGACGATCCTCCCCATTTATTTTGCATAATTGGAACCTTTGTAATGTATGCAGCAACTCGCTTAGTTCTTCCATTTGCCCGTCTCCAATATTTCTGAACAGATGCAAATTCCATCCCCAATGAGTTATGTCTTCCACTGTGCTGCAAATTCGAAAATTCGATATAGGAGCTTCTTGCATGTTAGATATTTTGTATATGTTGGGGACCATATTCTTAAGCTTCTCCGTGTCGCACCAGACATCACTCCAAAAATCAACCTTCTCCCGTTTCTCACTTTCCAAATAATGTGCGGCCTAAATCTGTCTTATATGTTGTAAATGTCCTTCCACAATGATCTATAACTGATCCGCCAATTCAATCCTTCTTCCTTCCCATAAGACTTCGAACCATGTATGCTTTTTAACTACCTTAGCCCACATGACATCCAACATTTCTTGCAAACACCACAACCATTTGTCCCTTAAAGCAATATTTCTCTTTAACATCCCACTTATACCCAGACCTCCTTGATGAATTTGTTTCCAAACCTGCTCGCATTTCACTAGGTTTTGGCCTTTGTTATCCTCTTCATTTTTCCACAGAACATTCCTCATATGCCTTTCAATGAGTCCAACCACCTTTTTTGGCATTTTGAATACCGATATGAAATATGTCGGTACTGCTTCCAACACTGTTTTAAGTAATAGGAGGTGGCCCCCCCTTGGGAGACAACTTTTTTCCATCCCGCCGTCCTTTTTTTTATGGTTTGTATCATTGGTTCCCAAAACCCTATGTTGTTTGGATTCCCTCCTAGCGACATCACTAGGTATTGCATCGACCAACTTCCAATGGAGACCTTTAGTTCTGCTGCCATTTTGTCCACTATTTCTCTATTCAAGTTTATGCCCAACAACTGGCTTTTGCTCCTGTTTATGGCCATTCTTGTCAAGAAACTGAAAGCCTGTAAAGCTTCTATTACTACCTTAACCTCCTCCTTCCTATTCTTCATGAATATTAGGCAGTCATCATCAAATAAAAGGTAGGTAAGTTGAACTTTCCTTTTTCCAACTAACATTCCTTCCATCTTTCCTTCCCCTATTGCCTGTTCAAGAATTCTAGTCAATGTATCTGCAATGATGGTATGCAGAATAGGAGAGAGAGGATCTCCTTGCCTCAGCCCTCTGTATCCATTGAAATTTCCCCTCAGCTTCCCATTAATGAACACCAAATAATTAACTGTCCGCAGGCAGGCTTGAATCCACCTTCTCCACTACTCCCCAAAACCTTTTTCTTCAGAACAAAGTCAATGAAGCTCCATCTAACTGAATCATAAGCTTTGGCAAAGTCCACCTTCAACAAAAATCCTTCTTTACCACTGGTCCTGTAATCCTCAACTGCTTCATTTGCAATCAAGACCGTTTCCGTTATTTATTTGTTTTTAACGAAAGTCATCAATGTTCACTCACAGCTGTGAAGAGAACAGCCTTGAGCCAATTTTCTAAGGTCTTAGCAAGAATCTCGTAAATACTTGTAGTAAGGCTGATCAAACGATAATCTTCAACTCTCATTGAATTGTTCTTCTTTGGGAATAAGCAAATGTATGTCTCATTGGACTTCCTTGTTTACAATGGCATCCTTATGGAATTCAATTAGATAGGCTATGATATCCTGTTTAATTGCTTCTCATGTCTATTGAAAGAAAGTCATTGTAAACCCGTCTGGACCCGGTGCCTTTCCTCCATCACAACTGAGAACCGCCTCTCTTATTTCTTCTTCTTTGAACTCTCATTCCAGCCACCTACTAGCTTCGTCTAATATTCCTTGCCACTGTAGACCTTCTATCCCTCATTTAACTTGGAATTTTTCCATGAACAAGCTTCCAAAATAATCAATAATTATCTATTGAATTTCTTCTTCATTATCCACTAAATTGCCTGACTTATCTTCCACTTTACTTATCGTGGTCCTAGCTCTTCTTAGAGAGAGTACACGATGAAAGTACTTAGTGTTAACATCTCCTTCTTTGGCCCATTTCATTTTAGTTCTTTGTCACTTCTCCTTTCCAATCTACTTTCCAACAAATGTATTTCTTCAATCAACTTCTTCCTTTCTTCTAACAATACAGGGTTATCTTTTGTCTCCACCTTCCTATCCAAGACCATGAGGGAGTCCATTAGGTCTATTTTTCTTACATTATCCTCAGCAACCTAGCCCTTGTTCCTTATACGTAATTTTCCTTTTAGATTCTACAACTTTATCATTATCTTGTAATCCTCCCACCCTCTACTTTGATCCCCTCATTCTTGTTGCACACTTTCTTTCAAATTTGGTTGTTGCAACCAGCATTTTCGAACCATATTGAAGTCTCCTCCCACGCACCAAGGGCCTTAAACTGAAAGAGCTGCCAGCTCAATCAAAAAATCCTCCCGACTTTCCTTATCACAGGGACCATAGACCGTTGTGACCCACCAATCGGGAGCATCGCTTCCATTGATTTTGACCGTCAGAGAATGCATCCCTTTAGAAAAATACTTTATAGATTCTCTACCCAAAAGAACAAAATGCATGAAAGAAAATAATGACTAATAGGTAAAAATTCACTTGTGTGGAAGAAGAAATAGACAACAAATGAGCAAAAAAAACAGAAAATATAAAAGGAAAGATCAACGTCCAATATAGGCAAGTCCTCATATCCTAGAAGTTGAAAATGAACATGCCTAAGCATTAGAAACAAACCCACATTTGACACCCAAACCCAACTACAAGTAACATATGATACAACCAAAAAAAGCTTGACAACGATACTAAGGGGGAAGTAAGAGGTTACCTAATGCATGAAGCTCCTACAATTTAAAAATGTAGGGAACTAAGAGTGAGAACAGCCTTCACTATCACAACCCTGAATTTTTTTTTCCCTTAATTGTTTTTATTATCTATTTAAAGCCCCTACAAAATGCCCCCCCTGTTTTAAGATTTGGCCAATGTGAATGATTATACAACACCATGATCTAAGGCTCATTGAAAACGAAAATAAATTAAATGTGTGATTCTTTACTGGTTGGACGTTATAGAGCAAAGCATGATATCTCCTTTTTGTATTTGACGAACGTCGGATGTTCAACATATTGAGTTCTTGAAGGATTGAAGGAGACCAATGAGTAAACTTGTAAAGATAAAGAAGTACACTGATAATTTTCTTTACTTACTTTTGTGTAGACCATCCTAAACATAAAATGCAAGCTTAAATGAATACTATGTCGAGGACATGCATCGCATAATTTGCATGGATTTCAAATATATGATTTTGTTGCGTTCTTCTATGTGTTGGTTAGACGACTAGAATCACCATCATTTTAAACTTGTATTTAAATGATTACTTTACATTGTCGTAGCACGCATGACTATGGCAAATGCTGTTTATTTGCCTCTCATGGTTAATATAGACTACGAATATATGTACCATATATGTGTACTCCAGGTGTTCTAGAGTACCCCTGGTAGTGTAATAAATGTATAAATAACGATATGAACTACAGTTGGTGTCCAAGAAGGTGGAATGCTACATTGGGAGTTTCATACCACTAGAATTATGTAGGACTAGTTCACCCCGTTTCATCCTTTCCACTAGAAAATAAACATTAATCTGTCAACCAAGAGATAATATTTTGTCCAATTTATCAGAAAATAAACTTCTCATTATGTCAACTAGAGACAAAAAATTACCCTCATCCACATAGAGGGGGCTCCCAAGGAAATCAGATGATCTAGACAAACATAGGAGAGGATAATTCACAAGAGAAGAAGAAACTATCTCATGTCAGAATAAAACATCAATCACTTGCAGTTGCATATCTTTGAATGGTACTTATATTGAAGTGTGTTAGGATCTTCAGCAAAATAGACAAGTTTCAATATGAAAAACACAGACCACACATGCATCTAAGCTCCACTCAGGTCATGCTCCACATTTTTTGAGTGCAACACCCACATATTATAGTGGTCAAAATTTTCATCCTATCATTGAATTGAAAAAAGCTATTCTAAGAGTTGACCTGCTCATGGACAGTAGATATCACAAATCAAGCTAAATTTGGGTGTAGTTAACAAGAAGAATATGCAACTTATGACAAAAGTTAATGTTTAGGAATCTACTATTTTTTTTTCTAAACGATACATTGAGCTAAGTGGAATAGACTTCCTGCATACCTTGAGAAAAAGCAAATTCTACTTCTTTCCCAATTTTCTCAACATGGTCAGCTGCTGCCTTACACTTGCCCAAGGCAGCATCTTCCTTGGAGAGTTCATCATGTACTGATTGAAATGCAGTAACTATTTTTTCTGGCAAACCACCAATAGCCAATTTCTGAATCCATAACAGCAAAACATAAGAAATCTTATTATTTCAAAAGTCACAAAATGAACATGAAGCACCAGAAAAATCTTCACAAAACTTTTCTAGAAATCAAAGCTCCTTACTATTCTAATTGAAGTAGCATCTTTCCTCACTATTTTAATAGGATTGGATATCTTGCCATTGTTCTCCAGCGAAGGAGGGGGATCTTTGCCAAGCATTTCATCTTTGAGACTCTGACCACGAGATCCAAAGACTTTCCTTTCTTCCCATATGTTGACCTATGATTGCATAAACAAACCGATATTAACAACAAGGAAAATTTCCAGTTTCAGTTAGCTGCAGCAAATAAATAAATAAAGGCATTCTCTATATTTAATTACTTTCAGGGATGGTTGGATGAGCAAAAAAATCAATGACCTGAGAGACTTACCCAATCCAAAATGATTAGGCTTGAGCAGATTCTTCTTAAATCAACTGGGTGGTAAACACCAAAACCCAAGAAGTCAAGTGAAATACTAAAATCAGCTCAACTAAACATTTTTTCAAGTACATGGGTAAACTAAACGAATCCATTTTTTCAAGTTAGCATTTAAATTACAAGAGATTAAATCGTTCTCAATTATTTCTATCCAGATTATTTTAGGTCTAGCTCCTACCTCTATTAGTATTATGCAGTTTTCAAAACTCTTCCCAACTCATGCATCCAAAGGCATGTGTTTTATGTATTAGGTAGTTAAACCCCATATCTAGCTCACTCGATCCATATACATTTATATATACATAATATATAATCATCTACTTCTCATGTTCCATGAATAGTCAAGACATTGAGGAATTATCTAAAAAGACATTTCGGAAAGAATGAATTGCTCTTGCAAGGTTCCCAAGAAATTATTTTCCACAAGCGCATGACTGTATAACTACAAATATAAGTATATACTAGCACACAGTGCATAGAGCATACTCTAAAGATAGGATGAGATTTAAAAAATGAGCACAAAAGTGCTAGAGAGGGAGACAGAAGAAGAGAAGACAAAGGAAGAGAAGAACACAAAGGAAAATGGAAGAGAATGCAAAGAGACGTGAAAGAGATTGTGGCAAAGGCCCCTCCAACCAAAAAAAAAAAAAGTTTATGTGAGATTAAAGATAGGATGAGATTAAAAAAAAATGAGCATAGAAATGCTAGAGAGGGAGACAAAAAGAGAAGACAAAGGAAGAGAAGAACTGAAGAACACAAAGAAAAATGGAAGAGAATGCAAAGAGAAGAAGTGAAAGAGATTGTGCAAAAGGCTTGAATAAGAGGTAGAAAGATTTTGATCTAGAAGGCCATCATAACTAATAATAGTAACAGTAAAAGTGAAGCAAAAATGAATGATATAAGTGCAATAATTTATAATGATTGGTAGCTATTCAGTTTGAAGCTTAAAGTATCTATAAACCATGTCTAGAATTCTAACTCAATCACGAATTATCTAAAATGATAACATATTAACAACCCAAATAAAATTTAAAAATAAATAAATTCTAATAGATCTTTAATCTTTAATGTTGCCAATACACGCAAGTCCCAATTGGCTGGAGCAGGTTATTCTTTCAAGTCAGAGGACCAGCTCCTGGGGATTGGAGACCCTAGGAACAGCTTCACTTCCAAGTCCCTTCTATCTCTCACCTTACAAACACAGCCCCACCAAGTCCCACGTTATACCTTCATTTGGTCAGCATATATCCCAGACAAAGCAGAGCTATTATGCTGCCTGATCAGCCTGTGCCACCTAAATTGTACAGATATTGTACAAATGAAATTCCTTAGCAATATGCTCTCCCCTTTTTGGTGTTGTCCAGGAGGGCCAATGCAGATGTTCCACACATATTAGGAAGTTGTATAATTCTTACAGGTAAATGGAGGAAATGGAAGTCAAAACTCAATTATTTAGATCCTCGAGCAACAGATACGCTACCCACAGTTCCTTACACCATACCCATCTCTGTCAAAAAAATAAAATGCTGGAAATGCTTTCTCTTGGCCACCTAGTATGCAGTGTGGGAAGGGTGAATGTATGTTCAAGAATTGTGTGGTCGTTTGGGTAAGAATTTGGAAAGGTCCGTCATTTTGTTTGCCACATGGGTCTCTTCATCTAAGTTGGGTTTAGATTGTAGTTTTGGCGATTGGGCCAATAGTTGGCATTTACAGTCATTGTAAATTCAGTGTTCATACTCATGCGGGATACCTCATCCTGCATTTTTTTGAAATGTAATATATTCAAAAATTAAAAATAAAAAACAAAAAAAAAAGATGATTTTCTTGTTGCATCTCCAGAGAAACTAATTCACCCTAAAGTTGTTACTTAAATTGGAGAGTCAAAAATAAAAATAAGAGTCAAATGTCATGACTAGAAGTTCTCATAATAAATTTTTTTTTAGATTATGTAACAAATATAAAAAGCTTAATTAATCTGAAAAATAGAATACGATACTTGAAAACTATGATACATAATTTTCTTCTATTTTCTTTTACATGTGAATTGATATACTGAAATTATAAAACTTAAGATTCCAACTACTATGATTTTTTTTTTTCAGATATTGAATATGGGATTCTGAAGGCATAGGAACAATGTAAGTGAATTCAATAATTATGAGCCAAATCAAATCATGAATGATGAATTAACTCTATATATATGAATTAGGATGCTCGCAGCCACATTATGTCCTTATTCGTTGGGTAAGTTTTGTAACAAAAAAAAAATCTCAAAAATTTCGTTGGCAATGTAGGTAATAGAATATGCCATATTAATAGTGAACAGTAACTCAATGTCAATTGGCTAATACCCACTACTTTCCATTTCACCATAATCATAATAAAAATTCAACATAGCTGCTTTACTTAATCTCCTTCTCCAAGTAAGTTCTTTGCAATTAAATTAAAACAGCACATAAGACCAGGAATTAGATTGAGATCAATGCAACACTAGAACCTTGTAGTCTTAATTTAGAGCGTATGGAAATAAAAGTCACTCAAAATAAATTGTAGTACAAAGAGTGCAATCCAAAAGAACAAGAGGAGAAGAAGAAAGGGAGAGAGATAGTTCTCTCAAATATTGCACCTAGAAATGTTTCATATTTCTCATCTTCATTTGTTTTCACTGTTATTTATTGACTGAAAGGGATATATGTTATACAGGGGATATGGTTCAAAAGCGTCACCCGATGTTTTCCCTTTCGCTTTCATGCTGCTTCCTATGTAAGTCGGATGGGGAATAAACTAATTATCTGTTCCTAAAGTGCCCATTCTCCAGTTATGTTTGGGAAAGATGAAGAAGCCAATTTTGCATTGATTTAGAGTCAATCAAGCCTAACTTTCCATTCATTGTGTGCCCATTTTGGGAGGAGTTGAGTTTGAAGAAGCACGCTTTTTGGGTGGTGGTTTGTATAGCCGTGATTTGGTGCTCATGGAAGGAGTGGAATGCTAGGATTTTTGAAGATTCAAGGCTTTTCTCTTGTCAGATTTGGGAAGATACCTAGGCGCTTGCCTCTTTCTGCATTAGTAATAGTTCTCTTTCATTGGGTTACTTTACTTCAGAGTGGCTTAGAGGGTAGGGAAACATTCTGTAATTGTTGCGCGGGGTGTTGGATGTTTTTGCCTGTTTTCTCCTTATTATTGTTTTAGTTTTCTTTTGATATTGATAAAGTGTTTGTTTCTTTTTAAAAAAAAAAAGGATATATGTTATTGTACAATATACCATAAGAGATGGATTGCTATAGTGACGGTGCCCCTGTTTTAATATAAGAAACAATTAGTTCTATTAAAATCAAAATGAACGTAACTTACAAAAAAGACTTCCTCATTTTAGCCTAAACCCATCCATTTGTCTTCCGTGCAAGAAACACAAGGAGACAACTCAGCATTTGATGGCGAAATGCGACATGGTAAAATCTGTTTGGCAGCAGTGGGGACAAATTCATACCGCACTTGTTCCACCTGATATTCACACACTTTTCAGCATTCTAGAGAGGGGCATCCATGCCCATATGAGACCATATTGGAAAGTGGTGATGGCGGCCACATGGTACGCCATATGGGAAGAACGGCGGAACTTTAGACTCTTTTTGGACAAACAGAAATCGGAAAGGATGTTGTGGGAAAGATCCAATCTTTTGTTTGCAACATGGATCTTCAGCAATAAACTAGGCTTAGGTTAATTGTTTAGTTGTTTAGGGCATCGCTTTGTAAGGGGGGTAGTATTTTACAATCTATATAGTTTTTTGCTTTTGTTCTTTTAGCTTGGATATCTCATCCAGCTGCTTGTATTTCCAAATGTTTGTACTATCTCTCATTTTAATATATAGTTTCTATTTCTAAAAAAAAAAATCAAAATGAACGTGAAAAAGCAAAACCAGAATTAAGACTGCAAAAGCATAAGTTAACAAGATAATGATAAGTCCAAATTTAACAAACAAACATGAATATTGAGCAATTAACAAAACAATCATTTGAATAATAAGTATGCTAAAGAAGATGATCTTGAGATGGTATGCAAACAAGAAGAAAGCAATAGGACAAGTAGAGAAAATATAAGATTTTTTTAAAGCACAATTCTGAACGAATTTGTTTGATATAGACTTTGAAAATCTTTCCCATGTCAAGATATTTTATTTTAAGGTACTTCTCCAAAAAAAAATGTACATATATATATATATATATCAAGATAATTAAGGTGCACATATTCATGAAAGTTGCTTCCTACGTAGTTAGAGATAATTAGAAAAGACATAACCACTAATAAAACATGTAGTTTGGTCCTTGATAAAGCATAGTAAGAGAAAATAAATTCATTAACTTAATCAGATGTTGGGGAAAGCTTTGATGAGTGGAGTAGAGTTAAAAGTGAAGTGAATTTGGTTAACAATACTTCAAAAGTTTCGAACCATGCCAAAAGTTCAAAACATTTAGGAAACCCTAAAGCTATGCGATCCATTTATAGAAGTCTTTGAAATCTTGAAAGTGTCCAACAATTCACCAAGGGATAAAAGAGTTTCAGAAAAAATACTAGTAAAAGTCTAAGCAACAAATGCTGATACTAAACAAATTTTCTGTGTCATTTGAAGCTTCTACAAGTCTCTAGCGGTAGTTCAAGTAGACTAGTTCATTCTTTCCCCTATTTTGAATTCCTATCAATGACATTTCTATTGAAACCATTTTGAGTTGCAAAACACATTGAAAACTTGCACCAACTGCTCCATTGCTCATTTTGCATTGCAAATGAAGATAGTCATTTTGTTAAACAGCACACATAAACTAACAACTCTGCCCAACGGAGGTGTAAATAGTATTCACCAGCTTCTTGCTCATCCATTTTTAATAGAACCAAAGTTGACAATTAAGAATGCAAAAGCAACAGCTAGTATAGTGCAGTTCAATTTACTAGAGATCAGAATTTCTCAAAAATTTAAAAAAAACAATAGCATGTCTTAAAATATAATCATTAAAAAAAAAAAGAAAAACAAATAAAACAACTATGCATTCTGAGCTGCACCACATAAATGATTGGTAAACAAGCATGCAATAGAGTTATCTCAAACAGCCATCAAATATTGACCACCTAAAGCCTAACCATGCATCCTGAGCTTTACCACGTACAGAAGTAATAAACAAGCATGCAATGAGATAACACATGGAGCCATCAATTAATTTCCACCAAGAAACCAACTATGCGTCCTGAGATTCACAACATAAACAAATCGTAAACAAGCATGCCATAGAGACATCACATACAGCCATCAATTGTAGAACCAAAACAACAAAGATCATGTGCTTAAAAAGATACATAAGTTACCAGCCTGGACACTGCTTTTTTTCCATACTCGTCATTGTTCTCAAAGACATCCTTGAGAGCTGCAGGTAGGACTTTCCAAAATTCATTCACAAACTCACTCCCTTTGCGCCTGCTATTTTGTAAGATATCATTTGCCAAATACAAGAAAGAAACTCGTTGTTCTTTTTGTGCACTATTGAACAGTTTGTCCCATGTTTCAACAACCTGTTTCGCCTTCTTTCGGTGGAAAATACACCAATGTGACAATGCTGACCAAATGTTAAGAAAAATACACCATAGATGCTAAGAAAAATACACATAAAATAGAACTTACCTTGTCTTGAAAATAAATAAAAAGGAAGCTAAACATAAGCATTGCTACAGGCTTTAAAGAGGGTAAAAATATGCAACATTGATGTCAGACACTACAACAATTTCTTGATGTCATTCTAGAAACAGATGGAGGTAACTGATGCAGCCAATATTACAATCAAATCAACAAAAATAACATAAGAGATCTAATTTCACGTAAAGAATTAGCATAAGTTTGTTTAGGAGAACTGGACATAAAAAGTAGGAAGAGTAACATTTCAGTCTAGCAGTGTCAATCAAATGATTCAAATCACAAGACCGAAAAGAATTGGCATCTTTGGTTTGGTTTATTTAGTTTTTAACAAGTTCAGTTTGGATTAGGTTTAAAATAAATATATAAATAAATAATATGTGTATATACATACATACATACATATATTATGGTTTGGTTTGAGTTGTGGTTTAAAGCTTTGAAAATTGATCGACAACAAATCAAACCAATTCTAAAAGTAAACTATTAATATTTATTTCTAAAGTCTATAATTGACAAACTTATAAAGTCATGATATGGCAAAAAATGCTTTTAAATCTTTCAAACATTAGGAATGTTAAACCACTTCATATATATAAAAATATAATTAATTATTTTTATTTATTTAATGTATATAAAACCAAATTTCAGACCAAGCCAAACCGATCATGTCTGGTAAGGTTGGATTGGGTTGGCAAATTTGAATATGATCTAGGCAAACGAAACCAGACCCAAGTATGTTTGTTTTAGGTTAGGTTTGAGCATTAACTCAATCCAAAATGAACTGTTGATACCCATACAACAATCAACCACAACGTAATTTTTTTATATGAACAAAAAAAGGTCCAAAGATCATAAGATAGTAACTAATAATAATTTATTATATTAGTTTCTAATTTCAATGAAAATTTTACTACGCCAAAAAAAAAGATTGAAATGAAAACACGTTAGAGATTAGTGTTATGAAAGCATTGAGTTGATCTGTCCTACCTAGGTGAGGAGGTGTGTAGGCATTGCCTAGGCGATAAAATTTAAATAATCTGTGATATGTTTTGGAGATTCTTGAAGGAAAAGAAGTCATTATAGGCAAGGGTCGTGGCAAGTAGGCACGTGTTTCTACATAATTTTGAAGATGTGTGTGTATCACTCAAAGCCACCGTTTTGAGCCCATAGAAATTTACACAATCTCTCCTTCCATTTTTTTACTCCATTGCCCATCTAAATGTAGGTAATGGTAGTTCCATTAAGTTTTGGGAGGAGATTTGGAATGGTTCATCTAGTTCGTGCACCCTGTTTTCTTTCATTTATATGCTATCTATTCTCCAAAATACCCAATATTTGAATTTTTTTTTTTAATTTCTAGATGAGTATATTACACCTTCTCAATGCCTCCATGTACGAAGAAACCTCTCTAAAAGATAATGCCAACAAGTATGCTTACCTTCTTAACAATCTAACTTAAATCCAATTATGACAACACAGATAGAGTTATGTCGGCCATTGATCCTTCCAGTGTTTGTAGGGCCTCGCCTAAGTGATACCTAGCCTGTTTGAGTGCATAGGCAGTAGCCTAGGTGCTCAAGGGAGGTTGTTGTAACTTGTAATTTAGTTGTTTTTGAAGGGTCATAAATTTTTTTTATTTTAAACTCTAAATTAATAAAAATTAAATAGTGCATTAAAATAAATAAATATATCATTTATTTTAATATATGAATGTTTGTTTGTGTGTGTTTGTGTGTAGAGTGAGAAAACAATGAATAAATAAAAAATTTTATAAGGATCTCCATATAATTATTTTAGGGTTCGTCCTAGACTCGCCTAAGCCTCGCCTCGCAGAGGCTTACCCATCTAGCTCCATCTTTCTACCCTGACAACATTGGATCCCTTCGATAATTTTTCCAAAATCTCTCCTTTTTTACCTATCATTTATATCTTCTCGATCCTTAACAAACTGTCTTAATTTCAACTTCATATGGGATACTGATTTTATTTCAAAGTCCAAATTTTATATGGTGGATAATTACGCGTGTTAGGTTGAATTTTCCAGACATTTTGCAAAGGAGATCTAAGGATTCGTCCTTGCCACCTATTTAGTTATGTAAAGGGGATGAGTAAACCAGTAGACATCTTTTTATTAAGTGTGGCTTCACAAAGGTAATTTGGCATACATGGGGAGATATACTACTTTAGGATGATCTTTGTACTCCTTCCCAAGGAAAACCAAGCTTTCCTAGAAAAATGTTGGATTCTTGGAGGGTGATAGTCCTCTCTAATGCATCGAGGGTGTTTCGGATGGCTCTTCTTATACAAACTTTTTATGGATTAGTGCTTCTAAACTACCCGGTGGTATCACTATAGATATGGTAGAAAATTTTGACGAACTATGCTGAACTTGGCTGAATTATTCGGGTTTTTGGAGAGATTGAACCATAGTTCAAAATGTAAAATAAATAAATAAATAAATAAAAGAAAAAAAGAAAAACCAAAAAAAAAAAACCTTTCAAATTGGAAACTCTCCACAAAATTCGTTGAAATTCGACAATGAAGTGCAAAAAATAAAACATGATATTGAACTAAGAAAAGCAAAAAGTAGATAAAAATGTCAACATTTGTACGGGAATAAAGAATTATGAGAAACTCAAAAGAGTATGGATCAAACCATTCATGTTCTAAAAATGCATGTTTCAACTCATCATATTTATACTTTTATATATGAAGAGTATTTACTTACATTTGTCTTTATCATTCTTAATAGCAATTATGCATATTTTAACATTTACATAAAAATTCTTCAAACTTTTTCAAGTTGGTGGATTTTTACGAAAATTCTCCAAAACTTCTCCAAATTAATTCGAGTTTTCAAAAACTAAATTTTAGAACAATGACCAGAGTTGATTGGTTAAGAGACTAGACCCTAATTCATTTCTTGTCTCTAATGTTCTAATGGGGCCTTGGCGTCAAGTATACTTGTACATGTTGTTTTGTATAGAGTTAAACTTACTATAAACTTTCTTATTCTTTGTCGATATAATATATATATCATAGACTAAACATAACCACACAAAATGTTTTTGATGAAACTCTACTTGTAAAAGAAGCCACTTCTATGTTCGAATAGAGCGAATGGAGCGACGAACAAAGCGAAGAATAGAACGACGAAGCAACAGTTGCAAAACAACAAACGGAGTACAGAGACAAAGTAACTGGAAACCACAGGACCAGAACCGAAGGAATGCTAGGATCACAACACGATCTGAGCAAGGTCATCAGGATCGATACGAGACCAAACAAAGAACATGGAATCAAGTGTTACAAACAAGACTTTCCAAAGACGAAGACTAGGGTTGGATAATGGAGAGGTGACACATGCACAATAAACCGAAAGACAAGGTAGAAGATGACTAGCAGAAGCTAGCAAAGGATAGAAGTCAGAGACGACTAAGAAGAGTATGGGTTAAAAGCGATCAAAACATTAAATCCAAGGTTCGAACTACCGTACGTGGGGAGTGGCGATATTTATCCTTCCCAACGAGATTCAAATATTCCTCTATCTGCCATGCAAAGGAGCGCAGTGAGACTTTAATACAGGAAGTGCCAAAAAATGGGACATACTGCATTGTTGTAGGCAAAAACAAGATCATCTGGTTAAAAAAAAGAACCGACGAAACTCATCGAAGGAAAAGCAAGCAGAAAAGGGACGATAGGAATCTTTAGAGAAAAAGGCTACACAACAATCATGGAAGTGGTGATTAATGAAAATGGTTGTTATCTGAAGCTTAGGAACTAGTGAATGGTCAACACCAAAGTGTGAAAGTGCCAGAAGAAAGAACAACGAAGGCATGGCGACATCTGTGGCAAGCCCTGGATAGAGTGTCACAGGAAACGACGGAGTACAAGACCAAAACGATGACTACGACGCACATACGAGAAGTTGAAGTAGCACAGGAGAGCAGAGAACAAGGAGAAGGAACCATGAAGAACGAAGACAGGGAAGGAGATTGGCTCGAAAAACTCAAGAATGAAACATCACGAACAGACCGACACAAATGTGACACCCCATTGGGAGAGACAACACTGCGGCCAGAAAAGATCCACGATTCTTAATCATAAGAACATCAGACAACACCTCATGGCCAACAATCGAACAACCCAATAGGTAGATGTTGATGAAGGATGTCCATATACGTAGGCTTCATGTCGCGAAAGGATTGTTCATATGCTCAGACCCAGAGGACATAAGCCTCCTACGAGCAAAAAAGCATCAAACCTACCTGGGGAGTTTTACATAGAAGAATGGAACGAAGAAACAGCAAATCAGGGCAGACAAGTCCCTTGCCAAAATAACTGGATGGGGGTTGAAGGAATCGAGCTGAAGAATTGGAACATATACCCTTTTGGCAAGATAGGAGAGGCATGTGGAGGACTCCTGGATATAGTTGAAGTGAGACCCTATTTGGGACATTAATGGAGATAGCTTTCAAAAGGCTGAAGGGTCACGTTTCGAGGTTCCTTCTAAAGGAAATAGAACTCTATGATGAAAGGGGAATTTAGGAACTTCAATTGGTGGAGGAGGAGAAACACTGGGGACTAGAGGTTGCGGAGTTACGATCCCAGATCCTCGATCAATTTGCAAAAGAACACTTCCCAGCAGACATGTTCACCAAAACTCGCCATTCCGACGACCGCAGCAGCGATGAGGTGGAAATTTTGGGTCATGGTGACAGAGCAGGTGAGTCGTTTGATGGGACACGGCCAAGTACAACATCAACGGAGCAAATTGGGAACTAAAGATGTCAGAAAACTCATAATGATGGTTGCAAACAACGGGCGCTGACAGGTCGGCGTGCCATGTGGTCAGGAACTGATGTGTTAGATAGACAAGTCCACCACAGAAAATAGAACAAGATAAGCACGGGAATGAAGGGCCGAGCAACAGGGTACAAACAAGAAGCCCAAGAAGAACAGGCTAAAAAGGAAGCCCAATCAAAAAGAAACCCAACCAACTCAGGCTCACCAAACAGTTAGGCCCACAAGGCAAGCAAATTACGGGAGAACCAACTCGGGCCCAGGAACAAAGGGATGAAGAGGAGGCCCACCCACGAAAGAGTTCTAACAGTCCGAGATCGCCAAACATCTAGGCCCACAAAAGGTAAAGAGAAGACGGACCATCAGCAAGATGAAGAAACTAGATATGAAGGAGAGAAGGACAAGCTTGAAGAGAAAGGAGGCTCATATGGAGACAAAACATTACACACTAAACCCAAGGAGATTCAAGTTTATAGGAGGCAATACAAGCAAGCCTGCCAAGATTACTTCGGGACCTTGGCAAGATGGGAAGCGAGATTCCAACAACCAGTAACAACCTCAGAGGGTGAGTTGGAATCTACAACTAATATCAACACATATTAGGACAGGATCCCAAAAACTCCCCTCACAAGCAATGCAAGAACAGAGAGGGAATTGAAAGAGCGCGGTAATAGACAGCTTGAACCTAATTAGTTGAACAATATACGCACTCATCCTCTTGCTTGCTATTATCCCCCCTCCCACTCTACAACCTCGATAGAGAGCTCGCAGAGCTTCATTGGCCAAACACAACAGCCCACGACACAAAGCATGGAAAGGTAAAGTCTTACCCCCAATTCCTCGAACTCATCATGTTGTACAATCACAACCAAAAGATAGCAACCAACAAGACAAGGACAGGGAGAATCAGGTGTTATGGTCAAGACAGCAAAAGGAGGAGATAGAAGTTGCTCAAGAGCAGGAGATAGAGAGGATCTAAAACTTCCTGTTGTCAATTGACGCTCAGTTGATAGAGATCAAATCAGAGCTCCCATGGATCACAAGGCCGTCCAAGGTCCTTATGTTTTTCTAGGTTGGAATATTTGAGGAGCATCAGAAAACGTCTCGAAATCAAATGCCATCCGAAAAACAGCTCGAGCATCGAAAGCTGACATCATCACCCTTCAAGAAACAAAACGGAGGAGCATTGATAGATCCACAATGACTGGGTGGTGGAAGCGTTCCTTTGTCAACTGGGTTGACTTGCCTACGAAAGGCACGACATGGGGCATCATAATTATGTTGGACTCTAGGAGAATGACTATGCTGGAGAAGTTGGAGGGTCGGTCCTCCCTAACAGTCAAAATGAAGGATGAAGGTAATCAGGAATGGTGTTTCCCTGCTGTCTACGAACCTTGTGACAATCAAGATAGGGAAGAATTCCTAATCAAATTAGTTGTCATTTTGGCTCACAGTCAAGGGCCATGGTGCATAGGGGATGATTTCAATATAATGAGAAATGGTCAGGAAAAGATCCATGGCGAGTACACCACGAGGCAGATGAATCTCTTCGAAGACTGGATTCAGGATCTATCCTTCAAGGAGCCTGATATGAAAAATCTCAAGTTCACTTGGGACAATGGGAGGAACCCCCAACCCTATGCAAGCTTGACATAATCTTGGTCAACGTAGACTGGTGCGAGAAACATCCAAACCAAAGAATTTGGACGATGGAAAGAATTGTTTCTGATCACTAGTCCATTATTTTGGACACCACAAGCATAAAATGGGGCTCATCCCCCTTCAGATTCGAAAATGAATGATTGAATCACTCGGAGTTCACAGAGATGATTAGAAAGGAGTAGGTAGATAGTATCTACTTGCAATATTGTTAAGGCGGTAAGGCAGTTTAAGACGATAAGCCTCCATAAGGCGAGGACTAGGCAGGGCCTAAGCAGTCCTTAAAATAATTATTTAAAGGTTCCTGAAGAATTATTTATTTATTTATTGGTCTCTCACTCAATATATATATATATATATACATGCATTTCCCTGAAGAATTGTTTAATACTTTTTTATAATTTTATTTATTTATAATTTACATTTAATTAATTAATGATATATAAATTATAAAATGATAAATAATGACATATTAGATAATATATTATGATAAACTCATGATCATCATAAATTCAAATACTTCATATTCATAACATTCCAAAGAGAAGAGCAAATTGCTCTCTCTCTCTCTCTCTCTCTCTCTCTCTCTCTCTCTCTCTCTCTCTCTCTCTCTCTCTCTAAAAGAGACGTTGAGAGAGGAAATACATAGAGAGAGAATGAGAGACACAAAACGAGAGACAGAAGAGAGACGTAAGTAGAGAGATAGAAGAGAGACACAAGCAAAGAGTGAGAAGAGAGACTCAGGCAGAGAGTGAGAAGAGAGACCTAGAAAGATAGAGAGGAAGCAAGCAGAAAGAGAGGGAGAGACGCAAAAAGAGAGAGAGGAGACATGCAAACAGAGAGAGAGAGAGAGAGAGAGAGGGAGGGAGCCGAGAGAAAGCGAGAGATGCACAACAAAATGGAGAGACTCATCGGAGTTGCTCGCCGGAGTGTTGGAGATAATTGTCGAAGTCTCGGAGATGATCTTCAGAGGTGGTTCGAGTCGTTTGACTTGAAGAGGTTTGAGCATGAAGTTATTAGATTTAGGTTAAAATTAAAAATATATATAATTAATTAATTAAAAGCCCTCCTATTTTTTAAAAATTTATAGAGAAGCCTCCCCAACGCCTAGGTGTTGAAGGGGCCTTGACGCCTAGGCGGCGCCTTGTCAACATTGTCTGTCGGGGATGGGTAAAATACAAATGTACGATGAAATTACAAAAGTTGAAGGAGAGGCTGAAAAGTCAAAGCAAAGGCCAACAGCTACAAGAAAAGACTCAACTAGATAGTCTTGTCTAGAATCTCCGTCAACTAGACTTAGCTCTGGAAGAGGGGGATGGAAGTCCAAAAATTATGGACAGACAAATGGATATTGTCAAAGAGATTCAACAGCTGGAGTGCAAAATGGAAAGAAGGGCCCGTCAGTGAGCAAAACTAAAATGGGCAAAAGAAGGTGATGTGAACTCTAGATACTTCCATAGAATTCTGACCCTAAGGAAGTCAAGAGTCATCATAAACAGGCTGGAAGATGGGAGTGGCCAAATTCTTGAGAAAGATGATCTGATTAGAGACACTATAGTTAAACATTTTGAAGCCATCTTCCAAGAAACAAGTACTAGTTGTTAGGGCGTGGAGGGCTTAGATTAGCATGGGATATCAAAAGAGGAAAGCCAATGGTTAGAAAGGCCTTTCAAAGAAGAGGAAATTAGGGAGGTAGTTTTCAGTTGTGATAGGGACAAGGCCCCGAGCCCAAATGATTTTACTATGCATTTCTTTCAGAAGGAGTGAGAGACAGTGAAAAAGGACATCTACGACTGTATGACTGAATTCTACCACGATGCCATCACAAATAAACGAGTCAGGTGGAGCAAGGAACAAAAATTCGACTTTGTCTCAAACTTCAACATTTGAAAATTAGAATTAATTCGAAGAGTTCGAGAAATTCGAAAGAATTTTTGTAAAAATTTATCAAGTTAGAAAATTCAAAAATATACTATGTAAATGCTAAAATATGAACAATTTCTATTACAAATACTAAAAACAAACATAATAAATACATTTTACATATAATGGTTCTGAACATGTATTTTAACATTAACAATATTTTATGTTCATCACACGTGTTAACCTAAAATTATTAGAAAAAAGAAAGAAACAAAGAAAAATTCGTCGTGAAACCCTAATGGTCTTGCAAATATAAACCATGGTTTTCCTTTCTCTTTATTTTCTCAACGTCTTTCCTCCTAGGCTTTTAGATTATTTTTCTCTTATGTCTTTTCTCTCTATCATCTCTTCTTCAAGTTACAACTTGTTCTTCTTTATCTTGAATAGCCACTCGTCAGTTATACATATATCACCTTAAATTTTTTTCATTTATAGAGAATGACTTTTTTATACAATCTCTATAATTATTCAGAACAAACTTTGTGCACCACATAAATTCTTTAATACAATTTTTTTCTCCAACAATCTTTAAAACTTCGATTTTAAGTGAACTTCGCCAATTTTTTGGAGATTTCGACAAAATTTTGTAATTTTATAATTACAGATGAACTTCGTTTCGATTATCCAAATTACCTAATTAATTCGGCTAATTTCGACGAACTTCGTCTAATTTTCATATCATGAGGTGGAGTTTTGTAGATTATGTAATGAAGTTAAAAAGTTTTGGAGTTAAGTGGACACAGTGGATCCAAGCCTGCCTAACCTCACTCACATACTCTATCTTCATCAACGGTAGACCCAGAGGAAAGTTTCGAGGACAGAGGGGCTTAAGGCAAAGGGACTCACTTTGCCCCTCTTTATTCACACTAGTAGCTTTTACAAGAATAATGGAGAAGGCAGTGGCAAAGCAAAAGATGGAAGGTCTAAAAATTAGAAAGGAAAATAACATCTGACCCACATTCTCTTTACAAACGATTGCTTAATCTTCATGAAGAAGGACAAGAAGGAAATAGACAAGTCGATGGATGCTTTGCATGCTTTCTGCTTCCTATCAGAATTATCCATAAGTACAGCAAAAAGCCAACGAGTAGGCATTAATGAAGGGGCAGAGACTGAAGGCTTGGCTGCAAATCTGAACGTGTCGGTGGGAAAATGGCCCTTAAAATACTTGAGATTGTCATTGGGAGGAAGCCCCAATAAAACAGAGTTTTGACATTCCATGATCCAAGTAGTCACTAGGAGAATAGAAGGTTGGAAAGGAAGCTATCTGTCAAGAGGAAGAAGACTTTTGCTGCTAAAAACTGTCCTGGAAGCCAGCCAAACATACTTCTTATCCATTTTCAAAAGTCCCAAAGGAGTAGCTTGCAAAGTTGAACAAAGCATGCGTCGGCTAATTTGGAAGCAGGAGGGTAAGGAGAAGAGACAACAATTGGTAAAATGGGACCAGTTACACCGTGAAGTTCAAAAAGGGGGATTGGGTGTGGGGAAACACCATAACCTAAATAAGGCCATGATGAGAAAATGGCTTTAGAGAATGTACAGGCAGCCAAGAACACTATGGGCCTGAATCATAAAAAGGATTCACAATCAGCAAGTATGAGGAAGGGAGGCGGGGGTGAATCAGAAATGCAGCAGACAGTCTCCTTGGAAATCTATTGCAACCTTGTACCGCTATTCAAAACCCAACTGCGATAGAAAATGGAAAATGGAGAAGAGGCTCAGTTCTGGGAAGACAAATGGTGCGGTACAAATAGCCTAAAGGACATATTTCCAACTCTATAGAAACTTTCTGATAAACACAAAGCTCCCATCTCAGAGTTCATACATCACACCGAAGAGGGGGGAGGGAGAGTTGGGCATGAAATTTGTCTATCAACAAGAATATCAGGGAAAGCCAGATTCAAGGAGTCACAAATCTTATAAACTTGTTGCAGACCTTCCAATCTTTAAGGGACATTGATAAAATTGAGTGGATTGGGGGAAAAAGACAATGCTTTCACAGTAAAATCCTTCACCGGATTGTCGAATAACAATAGGAATAACGCTGCCCTTTTCCAACAAGCCACCTAGTCTGGAAGACTAAAATCCTAACCAAAGCGAAGATGCTAGCATGGCCCATTTTCCTTAATAAACTAAACACTGCTGAGATCATGCAATGAAAATTTCCCAACCACCATTTGCAACCCTCCATATGTTGTTTGTGCAGGAGGGGGGAGGAGACAACAATGCATCTCTTCAGCAGGTGCAGTTTCTTGACAAAAATCTGGAATAGGTGGCTACAGAAATGCCACATTATCAAGCCGATGATGCTAGGGGTCGATTTGCAAGAGTAGGAGCATAACCAACACAGAAACATTATCGTTTATAGGAGAATAATATCTTTTGCTATTTGGGTCAGCATTTGGGAGGAGCGAAATAGTAGATTATTTAACAATGCTTATACAAATGTCAAGATTCCGGATAGCATAGCGCAAAGAAGATTGCAGCAGCATTGGAAGATCATCATATGTGCAGTATAGTACACAGTATGGGAAGAAAAAAATAGAAGACTTTTTTCGAATAAGTGTAGGTCGGAGATGGCTATTTGGGAACGGTCTAATGTTCTTTTTGCTTCTTGGGTCTCTTGTAATAAAATAGGTAAAGGCTATAGTTTTGGGAAGTGGCTATGTCAAAGAGCAAAAATCTTGCATAGTCTATACTTTTGATGTACTGAGAGCTTTGATATCTCATCAGGCTCTATTTTATTATCAATATAATAGTTTCTCTCTTCAAAAAAAAAACAAATGTCACTAACACTTGGGAAAGATCCAATATTTTGTTTTGTACTTGGATCTGCACCACAAACTTGGCAAAAGATATAACTTCGAGATTGGCTAGGCAACTAGCAAAACATTTTGTACACCCTGTAATTTTGTGCTCTCCAGATTCATCATCTGGTAGCTTTTATTTAGTATTATAATCTATAGTTTCTTTTCAAAAAAAAAAAAAAAGGGTAAACATAACCCTTTGAACGGCATGGCTATATTTACTAAAAAAAATTTAATTATATGGTTAATATTGCAATTGAAGTAATTTAATCAAACCCCGTGACCATTTAAAACTTTTAATCTTTAGCATTTTTTTTCCCAAAGTAACTAAGAATAATATATTAATAAAATAAAGGCTTGCCAGATGAGCCGTCTAGACAAGGAAGATTACAATGTCTACAAAATGTTGTGTCAATTATATAGCCACTAGCCAAAATTATACCCTCTAGCTAGCCTAGAATTAGACACCTAAGTAGAGAGCAAAATCAGGGATCTCTCCCAAATCATATCAACTAGCCTAGACTTCCCTTTGAAGATTCACATTCCTTTCCTCTCAAATGGCTATACTAGATAGCACAAAATTGTCCCCTCATACTCTTTGAGAGAGCTCGGAAGGACCCTATCAAAAACCTTGAAGAAAACTTTCACAGCAATAGGGATGATTTGATTAACTCTATGCTGCCACTTCCGCCAAACTACACCTAAGATCTTGCAGTGCGCAAAAACATGTTGCACATCTTCAGCAGCTTCCATGCACATACAGCATATAGAGGGACACAGGGTGTGATTAGGGTTTTTTTTTTTTTTTTTGGATAACATTTGCATTGTTAATCCTCTTTAAGCAAATGAGTCATGCTAGAACTTTTGCTTCTGTAGGTTCCTTGGTAGACCAAATAAACGCCACATTAGAAAAGAAGAGGTGTTGAAAACTATACTCTAATTAGCATAAATGATATATTAGAGAATGTGTGCTAAGGATGCCCAATCCATATAGGCCTGCCCTCTTCTTCTAAAGGTTTCTTTTGTTTTTTTTTTTTTTTGAAAAGAGACTATTGTATTAATGATAGTAAAAGTAAACTCTTCTTCTAAACGTTGAAAAGCATTCGGCACATTCAAAAGCTTTGTAATCTCATCCATGATATTTTCGCCTATGTTCCTATTCAAATACAAATTCTATGCCCAACTCACTCTTTCTTCATTTCTGCTATGAACCATAAATTTGGCAATGGGCTTATGGTGCTTTTTGACATTTTGTACAAATTTGGAATTAGCTCCTTCAGGCTTGTGGTTTCACACCAAACCTCCTCCCAGAATTCAACTTGTTTGCCATTTCCCACCTTCCATCCAATATATGCTCTAAACTTAGGATAGATCATAAGAAACGATTTTTAAGGTGACCTCAAAGTAGATTTAAAGCTGATACGTGCCTCCCTACCATTGGCAAGAGCTGGAAGGATGCTTCTAACAATTTTAGCCCACATCATCTCTAGCTTTATCCTTATACACTACAACCATTTCCCTCTAAAAGCAACATTCTACATAAGGATCTTACCAACCCCTAGACCACCACGTTAACCGTTTCTACTTGTTCTTGCTTTTCCAAAGAAACCTCTACATGGATTGTATGATTGAAGCCCAAGTTGGCATTTTAAAATGGAAAAGAAGTAGGTTAGAATAGCTTCTAAGACTGACTTCAGCAGCAACAGTCTCCCACCCCTAAAGAGGTAGCTTTCTCTATAGCCTCCCACCCTTTTGTTGACAGTTTGAACAGTCAGCTCTCATAAGGCATATTTCTTTGGGTTTCCCCCTAAGGGAAAGCCCAAATAAGAAATTT